>FXXK01001149.1:278282-334207 GCA_900184695.1 Betula pendula | reverse complement strand
TTGGAATGAGGTTTGTGGTGGATTCAATCCCTATGTTTATTTCTTTGAATTTCATTACGTATTTAAGTTTCAATTTAGTTTTCAAAACAACCAATTATCTTCCTGAGTTAGATTAGAATTTTATTCTGAGTATTTGATGAACACCCAACTTAGAACAGTCCATGAGGTTCGATACCCTCAAAAATAGCTCTATCCTATAAAGGATTCGTCCTATTGCGAGTGGTCTTTTATAATTGATCCGTAAAATCCACATCAATTTTTGGCGCCGTTGCCGGGGACTGTTTAACGGTTGTTTATTAAGTACTTGGGGTTAAATCTACTTTAATTCCGTCTATATTTTGTGCATAACTCATTTTGTTTAGAATCTGACTTTGTGTTTCAGTACTGTCTGTTTCAGGTTCTGCATATAGCTCGAGCGAAATCCTCATATAGCTCGAGCGAAATTGTTGGCTCGAGCGAAAATCAAACTTGGCTCGAGCGACCATCTCTCAGACAGCACCACAGGAGCTACTGCATTGCAGACACACTAACTTCTAAAATTTGTTTTTTTGTTTTTCAATTGTGTATATATCCTCTGTATAAATTGCCATTGTTAAACCAGTAGCGTATGCATGGTCGTCGGTCTTTATCTTTACCACTTTTGAATTGCGACCTAGACTTAGAACGCACTCGTAGACATCGTAGAACCGAAAGGGACTCGAATCTAAGAGTGCAGACTAACCCTATGGCTGAAGAGGTGCCAAGAACCACTCTGTTGAGGGATCATTATGTTCCCTCAACTTACACTTCACCTTCATGCCTTCAGCTGCCGAACGTCACGGCAGCTCACTATGAAATTAAGTCCAGCATTATTCAAATGCTCCCATCCTTTTATGGACTTAATAACGAGGACCCATATAAGCACCTCGATGAATTCTTGGAAATCTGCACCACCATTAAGATGCAGAATTTTTCCGAGGATGCTTTGAAAATGTGCCTCTTCCCATTCTCCCTCAAGGATAAGGCCAAGTATTGGCTGAATTCTTTGGAACCAAATTCCATTACTTCTTGGGCTCAAATCCAGCAAGAGTTCCTCAAGAAGTATTTCCCCATTGGCAAGACCAATCAAATTCGGAAATCCATCACTGGGTTTTCGCAAATTGAGGGAGAACCTTTCTATGAAACATGGGAAAGGATGAAGGACCTTTTGCGAAAGTGTCCACACCATGCTGTCTCAAAATGGCAGCTGGTGCAATGCTTCTATGATGGCCTGACTGAGCCACATAGACAAATGGTTGATGCCTCATGTGGAGGCACATTTATGCTGAAAAGTGAAAACGAGGCATGGACCCTCTTTGAGAATCTAGGAGAAAATTCTTTACAGCACGCATCGTCTAGTCGTCGAGCACCTGCCCCCCAAACTCGAAGGACCGAAGGACTTTTTGAAGTGGGCAATCCTTCAGACGTAACCACTAAGGTGGATGCGTTATCAAGGAAATTAGACCAGCTCATGGCAGCTGGCTTTGCTCCGACTATGTCTCAACCGCAAGTTCCACATGAGCCGTGCTCATTTTGCTCTAGCCCTGCGCACCATGCGAACGATTGTCCCATCATTGGACAATTCTCTGAGATGAATAATGAGCAAGTCAATGCAGCATTCTCTAGACCAGGTAATGATCCATATTCGAATTCCTACAATCCTGGTTGGAGAAACCATCCTAATTTCTCGTGGCGAGCTCAAGCTCCGGGAAATTCAGCACCACCTCAAGGAATGCCTCCCCATCAGTCTTATAATTCGGCATCCAGTTATCGACCCCCCCAGCATCAATACCAGCCAGCACCTCCTCCTCCTAGGAATTCTGCCTTTGAGGATAAGGTGCTGTCTGCTCTGAGCAATCTTGAGGCAAACACTCAGATGCTCAACTCTCATTCGCAGTCCATTTCAAAGCTAGAAGCCCAAGTTGGGCAGCTAGCGAATTCACTCAATAAGAGAGTAGAGGGGAAGCTCCCTAGTCAGCCAGTGGCTAATCCGAAGGGACATTATATGGTCGATGGAAGTTCATCAGGCGACCCCACTCATCAAGTCCAAGCCATTACAACACTGAGGAGCGGAAAAGTGATTGACAATAACGTGGAGGAGAAGATAAATGAGCAGAATGGGCCATCAAAAAAGTTGAATATGGCCAAAGATAAAAGAGTGAGCAATGAAACCCCATTCTCAGCTACTCCTACTCCTGAGACATCGTATGAGCCGAGAGCCCCATTCCCTGATCGTCTCAAGGAGCCTCCTTGTGCTGGAAAACAAGCAGACAAATTTCAAGAAATGATGGAGGTGTTCAAGCAGGTCAAAATCAATATCCCCATCATTGATGCAATCCGGCAAATACCCCCGTACGCCAAATTTCTGAAGGACTTGTGCACACAGAAGCGAAGGACAAGGAGCCACACTCCTCAGAAAATCCTTCTCACAGAGCAAGTGAGCTCCTTAATCCAGCACAACATCCCTCCTAAATTCAAGGACCCTAGTGCTCCGACCATTTCATGCATAATAGGAGACCACGCGGTGGAGAAAGCGCTCCTCGACTTAGGAGCAGGTGTGAATTTACTTCCGTACTCTGTGTACGTACAGTTAGGACTGGGAGAATTGAAGCCCACAACGGTTGTCTTACAACTTGCTGATCGATCAGTTAAGAAACCACGTGGTATTGTTGAGGATGTGATCATAAGGGTGGACAAGTTCTACTTTCCGGTAGATTTTATTGTTCTTGATACAGAACCTGTCCCAAATCCGAGTAAGCTGATTCCCGTCATCCTAGGACGTCCTTTCTTAGCCACGGCTAATGCGTGCATTAATTGTAGGACCGGAGAGATGGAAATCACGTTTGGCAACATGAAGGTCAAGTTGAATATCTTTAATGCCTTCCAGCACTCGCCGGACATGAGTGAGTGTTTCTTCTTGGATATCATCGAGGAAACTGTGGAAGATACACTCCCCCATCAGTTAATGAAAGACCCCTTGGAGGCCTGCCTAACTCATTTTGGCAGTGAAGACTTCGACACGGAGCAGTATATCAGTGAGGTTAGTTCCTTACTAGATACTGCGGCCGCCATAGACTTTCCCCCGTGGAGAGCACCGAAGGAGCCTTTACCTATCACTTCAGGCACTCCTCCCATTCCTTCCCTCATTTCCCCACCAAGACTAGAGCTCAAGCCACTCCCCGAAAAACTCAAATATGCGTTCTTAGGTTCGAACGAAACTCTCCCGGTCATCATTGCATCTGATTTAAGAGAAGACCAAGAGAGCAGCTTGATGAAAGTTACTTCAAGGAGCCATGAGGGAGCCGCCCCAGGTCGGTTGGAGTGTGGCTGATTTGAAGGGGATTAACCCTTCCATCTGTATGCACCGCATCCATTTGGAAGACGACGCCAACCTTCTAAGAGAGGCGCAGCGTCGGTTGAACCCTAACATGAAGGAAGTAGTCATGCAAGGGGGTCATCAAGTTACTAGATGCAGGTATTATATACCCCATCTCTGATAGCAAGTGGGTCAGTCCCACTCAAGTGGTACCTAAGAAGTCGGGTATCACTGTGGTTGAAATTCGGGCTGGGAATCTAATTCCACAACGCACGACCACCTGGATGGAGTGCTTGTGCATTGATTACCGAAAACTCAATTCCACCACTAGGAAGGATCATTTCCCACTACCATTCATTGATCAAAATCCTAGAGCGTCTTGCGGGCCAAAGCTATTACCTGTTTCCTAGATGGTTATTCTGGGTACAACCAAGTGGCCGTTGATCCCCAGGATCAAGAAAAAACTACTTTCACCTGTCCGTTTGGTACATTTGCCTATAGACGCATGCCCTTTGGGTTATGCAATGCACCTGCGACTTTTCAAAGGTGCATGATGTCTATCTTCTCAGACATGGTGGAAAAGTTTTTGGAGGTGTTCATGGACGATTTCTCTGTCTTTGGACCCTCTTTTGATAAATGTCTCCATAACCTTTCACTCGTCTTCAACGATGTAAGGAGACTAATCTGATCTTAAGCTGGAGGAAGAGCCATTTTATGGTTCAAGAAGGATTGTGTTGGGACACATCGTGTCCAAAAGAGGTATTGAGGTTGACAGAGCCAAAGTTGAGCTAATTTCTAAGCTTCCACCACCGACATCAGTGAAGCAAATTCGGTCAATTTCTCGGACATGCCGGCTTCTATCCGCCGCTTCATCAAGGATTTCAGTAAAATCTCACGTCCCTTGTGCAATCTACTTGCCAAGGAGACGCCTTTCAACTTTGATGAAGCCTGTCTCGAGGCGTTCGAGAAACTCCGCAGCCTCTTACTCCGTGCCCCCATCATGAAGTCACCCAATTGGTCTCTCCCGTTCGAGATCATGTGCGATGCATCCGACTATACTGGGGTGCAGTCTTAGGACAGCGTGAAGAGAAGCTCTCTCACACCATTTACTATGCTAGTAGAACTCTTATTGATGCTCAAGTGAACTACACCACCACTGAAAAAGAGTTGCTAGCTGTTGTCTTTGCCTTGGACAAATTCCGCTCCTATCTCTTAGGATCCAAGGTAATTGTTTTTCTGACCATGCTGCCCTGCGCCACCTGCTAGCCAAGAAGGAGACCAAGCCCGGTTGATTCGATGGATACTCTTACTACAAGATGTTGATTTAGAAATCCGGGACAAAAAGGGAACTGACAATGTCGTGGCTGACCACCTCTCACGGATTCTGCTTGAGTCATCCCAATCCAGTTCATGATTCCTTTCCGGATGAACAACTGTTGGGAATCACTCAAGGAGATCACCTTGGTATGCCGACATCGTAAATTACCTAGCCATAGGTAAGATTCCCTCTTATTGGTCCAGGCAACAAAAGGACAAATTTTTCAGGAAATCCGATCGTAATTTTGGGAGGATCCGGAACTATTCAAGTACTGTGCAGATCAGATCATCCGCCGTTGCGTTCCCCAGAGCGAATTTCAGAGTATCCTCACCTTCTGCCACACATTGCTGCTGTGTGGAGGACACTTCAGTGCTAAAAAGACCGCGGCGAAGGTCATACAAAGTGGATTTTTCCGGCCATCCTTGTTTAAGGACGCCTATGAGTTTTGTCGGGCGTGTGTGATAGATGTCAACGCCTCGGAGCAATGTCCAGGGAGGACATGATGCCTCTCAACCCATTTTGATTGTAGAAATTTTTGATGTCTGGGGTATAGACTTCATGGACCCTTCCCACCTTCTTTCGGATGCGAGTACATTCTCGTAGCAGTGGATTATGTCCAAATGGATAGAGGCTGTGGCTACCAAAACCAACGATCACAAAGTCGTTTGTCAAGTTCGTTCAAGCGAACATTTTAGTCGGTTTGGTACGGCCCCGAGCGATCATCAGTGACGGAGGAACGCACTTCTGCAATAGGAATTTTCAATCCCTACTCCATAAATACTCCGTCACCCACAAAGTTGCCACGCCCTACCATCCTCAGACGAGTGGCCAAGTCGAATTATCAAACAGGGAGATTAAGCACATCTTGGAGAAAGCACGGTTAGGCCGGATCGCAAGGATTGGTCCTTGCGACTCAATGATGCACTATGGGCCCACCGTACAGCATTTAAGACGCCAATTGGCATGTCGCCGTATCGGCTAGTTTATGGAAAAGCGTGCCATCTCCCTGTTGAGTTAGAGCACAAAGCGTGGTGGGCCATCAAGAAATTTAATGTTGACATGCGATCGGCTGGATCCCACTAGAGATTACAGTTAAATGAGCTTGAGGAACTAAGACATGATGCATATGAAAGCTCCCGGATGTACAAGGAAAGAACGAAAGCATTTCATGATCGTCACATCCGGCCCAAGATTTTCATCCCCGGGCAGAAAGTATGGCTGTTCAATTCTAAACTCCGCCTTTTCCCCGGAAAACTTCAATCTAGATGGGATGGTCCATTCATAGTCACATCCGTTTCCCCACATGGAGCCATTGAGATTCACGATCCGAAGAATGGCAGCCCTTTCAAGGTTAATGGTCAAAGGTTGAAGCCCTACATAGAGGGTAAGGAGAGTATTGGAGAAGTGGAGTCCGTCAATTTGACGGATCCCACTTATTTTTGAAGTAAGGATTCTACACTGCCTGACATGGCTCGAGCGATACTTCAGTTTAGCTCGAGCCATAACAGGCAGACATGGCTCGAGCGATACCCCATTCTAGCTCGAGCCATATACCAGAAACTTGGCTCGAGCGAAAACACTACATGGCTCGAGCCAAGTCCGTTCAGAGAGGCACGTGACCTCTTTAAATCTCACAGATCCCTCTCATTCCACTCATTTCCTTCATTCACCCGCAGACCTGCGCCAGGCTTCTCTCTCCGTCTTTGCCCTAACCGGTAAGCCCTCTTCCTCCCTTCCATTTGTTTACCATCTCTATTCCATTTCTTTGCATCCCACTCACCCATTTCCTCCCCATTTCCTTTCTTCGTCTTCTTTCCTCTGTTTTCCACCGAACCCAGTGCAGGTTCTACTCCATCCATTCAAAACACTTTGTGGCACACCAAGTGTTTGAAGAAAGTCCCAACCGAAGACTGCACTGTTTTTGAAGCATTCAATCTACTATGTATCAAAGTGAAGACACTTGACATCTAAGTTCGCTTTCTCTTAGGATTTAAAATCACAATTATAAGTAGTTTGAGAGTTATTGTCTTTTCCTAGAGACAATATTTTTTTGGAAAGACAATTCCTGGTCCATTCAATATATACCACCCTATACACCTACACATCAACCCGAAGTATACATTTCACTTGATTAAGGTAAATCACACAATTGATGCGTAACAGTCATATTAATGGAATGTCCAGTTCCATTATGACTGCGAACAAATGAATTTCATAATACAAGGCTTATGGTCTTAGACATTGTGTGACAAAAACTTTACTCACACCCATAAACCATATCTAATGTATTTTCTGGACCTTTTGTATGAGTACAATCATAAAGATCATACAAAAGACTATATGTTATATGTTCATTTATTTAATCAATGAATAATAATAATCATTCATAATAAAACAAATACCAAACTCTTAATGTCAATATGTAAATAACTTGAAATTTAGAGCATAATCCCCAACAATTGTTTAGTGGAATGAGTTATAATTAAATAGTAACTTGAGATAGTTTGGACTATTTGAAGCTAGCTTTTATTTTTTTTTCTTTTGAGTCCCTCTCCAAGCTAATATACATTAACTAGGCTAAGCTTTTTATTTATTGGACTACTTGTTTTTACTTATTAAAGCATGGCCTGGAGAGAAACTGGGCAAAAGATGTAAGAGATGGAGACTAGGCTTGGGATAAAACCCAAGCCCAATACCAATATGGAAAAATGCATGGGCTAGAGAATTTTTCCCTGGCCCCATGCGTTAATTTTGAGGAGGTAGAAGCTAGGGTTTTCTAACATTAGCCATCCACCCTAATGCTAGTCCCACATGGACTAGTTCTCCAACCTCATATAATATTCTTAGCCTATAAATAGTTTTCCCAAAAGCGAAGGAGGGGCCATGATCTTCAAGTAAGTAATCTTGCTTTTGTAGTTTAATTTTAAAATAGCATAGTTCTTTACATGTTCTTCTTAACGTTCGATCTTAGTTTAGGGAATTTTATTTTCCACGGAGCAACTATGTTTTTACAATCATATTCCCATAATTAAATACATCCAAATTTAGAGGAAACACGGGGGAGGGCTTATAAAAACCCAGGGGAACCATAGGACAACCATTTTGGCTCACCCACAGCAACCTTAGAGAGAGAAAGAGCGAGAGAAAGGAGAAGACCTTTCTTGAGGGTTTTGTGCTCTTATGGCATAAATCTCCAACCTTTGAGGTGGAAAGCTTTACCTAGCTTTAATCTGTGTTATATTTTTCATGCAAAAGCTTTGATTTTCATGGTATTTTTTTTATATATACTTGTTGTATTTCCTTAATATTGTTAAAAAGCTAGGTATTTTTTGTTATTAAATTTGACCCTTGTATGAAGGTTGGAACTTTGAGAACTAGCTTCCGTTGACCTTAGGTCAATGCTCAACCACTTACCTTTCATCACATTTAGGGCATTCCTAGGTTGTTTAACAAGGGGGTTGTGAGAAATGGGAAGACAATTAGGATCTTGGGGGTCTGTAAGTTATGCTTGTAATCTAGGTTGTTTTTAAACATTCATTCATGTTGTATGGTCCCATTAGAAGTATTGTGACCTCTTTGAGTCAAAGGAAAGTGGTAGATCAGTTCTAGTTAGGTGAAACTTAGGAAAAAAACACTATGGGACAAAAAACAATGTCGAATAGCGTTCCAACGGTCCTAGAGGAACAATTGAACGTTTTTAGGAAAAATGTGCAAAATAGGTTTTTAAAGTGTAGATTAGGGTTTTGCTTAGCACCTTGGGTAATATTATAGTGTAATGCAGAGAAAAGAGCTAATAGCTTTGCAAGAAGTTCGCGTGTGGAGTTGTAACACTTGAGGTAAGTAATCACCCATAGAAATGCCAAAATTCTTTGTCACCAAGCATGAATATTTTACTGTGCATTTTTTAGATCTATGTTTCTCTTGGAATATGTCGTGAGCCCTAGTAAGTGCATTGATGCTCATGACATAAATTATGTTCTCATCTATAAATATGTTGTTGTGTGACTTACCACCAATGGGAAAAAGGGCTGAAGAATTTGGGATTTGTACACACTAGTATATTAACTTGACCATGTAGACCATGTTTACTTTTAATGTTAATAGCCTTGGATCCAATAGTTGGAAGTGACCGGCACAACCATGTATAGATGGTGGTCATGCCCTGCGACACTGCTAGTTGTGTGGATCACCCAAGGTCAAACTTGATCAGACAACTAGTGGTGGCTAGCTATTGTACCTCACTGGGGCACTGGCATTGTACCATATGTCCCTCGGGGCCCACAAACCTAATCTTAAGAGGGTTATGGGTACGGATAGGCCATAAGAAGAATGGTTACGAATTGTACTATATTATTGTTATCATATTGCACACTTCATCACCAAGATTTTCTATCTTACAACTGCAATATGTTGTCCCTGAAATTTTTCCTTGAACTACTTTAACAATGTATTAATTGTTGTGATAACGATCATTAAGCATAATTTATTCGAACTTCGTAACATTTTCAAATTGTCCATGTTTATACTTACTTCCAACTAAACTCAACTCACTGCATGAGATAAGTTTCGTTGGCAATTTACTTACTAAGTCGTGGACTTACGCAATTACTTTTCCACCTGTAAAATATCTTCGTTTTATAGCTTAGTAGGGTAACCCCAGGAGTGCATATTAGAGCTGTTCACAAGGCTTGAGACGCTGAGCAAAGCCTTGTAGAGGCAGATTTATGTGTATCATCTGTGTACTATTATATTTCTCTAAGATCGTAGTGTACTTTAGCTGTTTTGTACATTGGAAGCTCTGGTTTGTATTGATCATAGAAAAATATACTAAAGTTTTTTAGTCTTTATGCTCATATCTATATTACAATTTCGTTGCTTTTTTTTAATATATTTGTTATAACATGCTGCACTCCAAGTCAATTACCAGTTAATTAATTTTAGGAATGTTGAAAGTGACACTCTTAGTTACTTATCATTGTTGATTAATTTTTGAAAGTGTTACATTAGTACTACAGCCAAAAATATTCACCTCCCCACCAGAACTTTCCCTTTCGATGAATTTTGGACCCATGACCCTTTTAGTGCCATAATCATTTTTGAAGCCTGGAGAATGAGAGGCGTTGGCTCTCCAGCATATCAACTAAGCATAAATAAATAAATAAAAAAAGCTTGAAATAAGAATCACTTTATCAACTTTCAGCAAAAAATGAAATCGATCTCTGCTCAAATTGTTTATGTCCAATGTTTGCTGCCCTTTGAGCTCTCACTCAAGTCCGAGATTGATGAACTCCTCAAGAGGCAGGAAGTATTGTGGCGAAAAACAATCTCGATAATCTTGGCTCACCAACAAAGACCTAAACACCAAATAAATGAATTTTTACTTTAAAAAACAAAGACCTAAACACCAAATACTTCGACACCTGTACGGCTGTACCTGGGTCTGGCTAAAACATTAGGAGCCGCTAAAATGTTGTTGATTTTCTCAAAGATGGAAATGGGGTCTGGCTTTTCTTATGGGCCGGCTATTGGAGCCTGTTTTGTTAACAACCACTTCATAATTCTCTTCTCCTGGGTTCTCTTGGCCGGATCTTGTTGATCTAGTCATTCTCAAAAAGGACAATTCCACCCTCTATTACATTCCTTGTGAAAGTAGATCTTTCAAACAAGATGGCCCATTCATAGTGCAATATTTCAGGTCCATTATTCTCTACAACATTATTTTCAAAGTAATAGCAAAGATTCTTGCCAATCACTTCAAGGCCACTTTTCCCAAAATGATTGCTCCAAGTCAATATACCTTTGTTCCAAGCAAAAAAATAAGAGGGAAAGGGTGGCTTTTAATGGCCATCAAAATAGATATGCCAAAAAAGCCTTTTGACAATGAAGTGGAATTTTCTCCTAAAACCTTTAGAAAAAGTTGGGGTTCCATCCCAGCTGGGTCAAGGAATGCATTTCCACACCTTCCTACTCCATTCTGATTAATGGAAATCCTCTGTTCCCTTTCAAGCCCACCCCCTTTTTTGGAAAGATCCAAATAGCTGGCTTTAGAGGGCATACATCATCTCCAAGGGGCAAGATAGAATCTCTGGATGGAGAGTAAAAACTCTATCTCAAACGGGCATATTTTCCCTGATCCACTCGGTTGCCTTCCAGTCTTTTTAGCAAACTAGATAAGATGTTCAAAGACAATTGGTGGAATTTCCCAGGGATAAAAAAAAAAAATTTTAAAAAAAAAGGAATCAATGGGTTGGAACATGATAGACAAGAACAAGACTGTAATTGCGTAATTGGGTTGAAAACTGTTGTCCAATCATGAAAGCCTTTTGGGTCAATCAACTCAAAGCCGAATATCTCTCCAATGGAGACCTTTCCCAAATCCTCCATTCAAGATAGAGATACTCCTGGATTTGGAAAGCGTATAATGAGGACGAGACAAATTGTCCCAAGTCTTCTCTCATTGTTCATTGTTGACTGAAAAATGTTCCCAATCATCTCATATATTCTCCACAAACTAAAGTTTTATACAAGTACAAACTTCTGCTCCCATTCAGTTAAGCCGCCTCCAAACTCTTGTCTAGAAGCACTCCCTTTTCAAATTTCCCCCAACTGCGCCTTTCATCCATAGACAATGAAAAGGTTCCCCGGAGTTTGATTTCTTCTTGTTTTCTTCTTTCTTTTCTTGTACTCTTACTTCCAAAAAATAAAAAATTGAACAATGCTTCCACCATCAGCAACGTCCGCCAGCCCCATTATCATCTTTTTGGCTTGCTATTTTCATTTTTTAACCTTAGAGAAACAAATCCATCTATCAAAAGGAGTTTAATATATACATATTGCCTGAACTGCTGAACACATACACATTCTCAAAAAAATGCACACTGAAGAAGAGCATTCGAGTCTTTCAACCGGACCAAGCTATACTATTCACATATGAGCAAGAGAGGTGAAGTCCCTAGGTACCCAATCTTGTAAGTTAAAGCTAGAATAGCGAAAAGATAAAAGATAAACGCAAAGCAAAAGCACTAAAAACCGAGACAAAATTTTGTTTTTCTGCTTTCCGCTACCCGTGAGGAGCGCCAGAAAGAATAGGGCCATTCATAAAAGACCCATGCTTTCTGAAGGCTGGAATGCTGAGGGAGCGTTTTCTCATTTTGACATTTCCAGAAGGCATTCTCCTCTCATTCTTCCCCATAAGCAGGGAGTAAGAGCACGGCTCCGACAAAGGCTCACTTTTAGTTCTAAGGAAGAGCTCCAGGTTCTGGCGATATTTATCCGCTTGCATACCCATTGATTCCTCGCTAGAAACCGGCACAAGCTTATCTTCAGCCTCCTCATCATCTGACCAATACCCATTGTCCTGCACGTCCTGCATTGCTAGATCATCATACTCTTCATCCGATTTTGTAGACTCCTCATCGACTGAACCAATCTGTATAGCATAAAAAAAATATATATATATATAATGAATAATAAACAAGGTTTCCGACATTTGTACTCTATTTGCCAGGAATACATATCTAGCCAGCTGACTTTCGGGTTGTGGGAGTTCTCAGGATGATTCCAGTTATTCCCTACAACTTTCAATGTAAGCCGTTGATTTATTTAATATACATGCGAAATCCATACCTCTTCAAGGATCTCTTTGTCAACATCATCACTTAGATCATCATCACTACCTGCCTCCGGTGGATCATCAATCTCTTCATCACTGCCATGCACTGAGAGTTCCTCCTTGAGCTGAACAAAAAAGCAAAGAATTAAATATCCAAGCAGATAGTGGTCCATCTAACTAACAACTGCTAAATGTTGTCTTATTGCCAATACAGTTTACCCATTTCACCAAAATTCAACAATGGCTCAAGTATAATCTTGGTTCTTCATTTCACTTTCGTTCTGTACAACTCTGGTCATACTCCCAAACAAAGGAACCGAACTATAATAAAGTCTGCTAAAAATATAAAAACATTGGTGTTGGAGAATGAATACCTCCTTGGAAGGCCCATCAGACATTCTTGGTGAGCTGCAACAGGAAGAAAAATATCTACTACCAGTATCAGTCCCGTCAGCCCTGGACTCATCAACACTTCCAGCATGACTAGTGCCACCATCACTGGGCCAGGCACTGATCCCATAGAGACCAAACTGAAGATTAACTGGTTCAGCCTTTCCAATCTCAGTTCCATGCCCCAAAATTGGCTTCCCATTACTATCAACTGAATCAACAGGCCAAGCCTTTGCTACAGATCCATCAGTATTAACAAGAGCCATGAGATGCCTAAAGGAACCTTTCCTCTGAAGCAGTTGAAACATCCCCTTGGAGCTCAATGAATTGGCAGCACACTGGTTCCTGTACTCCTCATCAATCACAGTAACAGTGTTTCTGGTAGGATCATAAAGCTGTTCCCCAGCCTCACGCCTACGAAGGCAGCTGAAGACGGTAGCATGGATGGCTGCTACACTCCTGTCAACATTGGTATTGTTTATTTTGGGGACAAGATGCTTGTCAGCCCGCTTGCAGAGGTATTCTTGGATTGTTCTGATGTTTCGAATATACTTCACATACTTGTTTTTTGCTGGGTCCAGGGTCATATACTTAGCACGGACTGCAAATCGCTCCAAGTGTTTGTCCTCGTTAGTGATGTATATCATGAATGGTATGATAGAAGGATGTTTCTTCATAAGCCCCATCTGCAGATCAATCAAAGTCGTTTGTTTATTTAGGAGAAATAAATGTAGATAAAACTTTTATATCAAGGGAAGACAGCTTATGGAAAGAATAATGGACGAATATACGAACCACAAAATTAAGGCTCAGGTGAACACCCTCAACAACTACCGATTCTTTTCGCTCTTCCCATGCAGTGATCAGCCGATCAAGACTGTCAATTACCATCTCACTTTGTGCTTTAAATCCTTGAACGGCCATCTGTTTTGGACTGATCAATTCAGTTGTACTGGAACCCACCTCTGAAGACTGAGTATCAGATTTCCCAGTTGTAGTAGAACCATCAGATACTTCATCCTTGGGAAGTGAGTGTGAAATGCCTGCCAATTTTTGTGCTCTCCTTTTGGCCTTTGCTTCTGCAACTGCCACAGGATCCAAGAACTCCCCTGCATGGTAGGTTGAAGACCATAGTAGAGGGTTTTGCTTCTCATCTACAAAACTCCTCATCATATGCCGAATAGAGTCAGTTGATATAACTGTTGTAATTCCCAATCTGCTACCCTGAGAGACAAAATGGATAATGCTCAGATTTTTGAATCATGGAAATGTTGAGAAACAAAGCACCTATTCAAGAAAATCAAATTTGCAAATCTTTTCTCAAAAAATAAAAAGTAATATGCCATGCTAAAAAATAAAATAAATTACAATTTACACCATCAGTGGATACACTATAAACTATAACTGCGACAATTAAAATTAGTGTATGCAGCACAAATACCAGCAATGCTGACAAAGTAGACTTGCCACAGCCACTAGTGCCACACAACAGTACAGTTACAGATTCCTTCCTTTCTCGGATTCTGCATTGAGAAAATATTATCATATAATGATATAAATCAAGCATAGCACATTGCAAGGAAAAAGACAAAAAAAAAAAAACAAAACAAAAAAACAATTAAAGGAAACAACTCTCCATACAGCCTGTATTAAGGACATTATCCTGAGATAAAGCTACAATATGATAACAATACTACTGGTGTAGTTTCATTCCTATTGGAGCCAAAGTTTCAGCTTGAGAGAAAGCAAAGACTTTCTTTCCAAAGTGTAAGCTCAAAGTATTATCAATTGAAGTTGAGCGCACAGACAACAGAATGAGAGAAGTGGGAGGGATAAACCTTATTCAAAAAAACAGACTGAAAAAGTCTGAAAATGGTGAAAAAAATATGACAAGTAAATTCATAATGCACTTCGCCAAACTTCCCTTCGAATTTCTTCACACTTTATTATACGCTCATTGCAAACAGTTTTCAGCCTAACTAAATTTCCAAGCTACTATGATTCAAAATATCCTACTGTACTAATTTCTTTCCATCAAAATAAAATCCATAACTCCAATCAGCAGCTTTTAACTTCTAATTAAACAAAAAGGACATCTCATACTTGACCAAAAACAGCATTACAATCAAAATAAGCCATCATCCAATGCACATAACAACTAAGCCCAAAAAACCCAACAATTTGAGGAGAAACATGTCTAAAGCATAAGCAGTCAATGGGACAAGACCAGCAATAAAAACGCAACTAGAGCTAAGATGAAGATGACAATGGCACTTGTTGTACAAAAGGATTAAACTGAAAAGGAATAACAAGCGTTTAAAAAACTTTATAACTAAGGTATGTATTGCATTTATAGGTGTAGCCATGATATAGTGCGCAACTGAGACCTTGCCTTGGTGATTCATTATTCCACTAAAATTTTGGGGAGGCTAAAGAACATATTGTCTCCTTTTTTCAGGAGTCGGTGGTAAATCTGCCCACACATCAAGGGAAAAAAAATGGAGGATGCTGAAGGTGGTAACCCAAAAGACAACTTCAGTGATATTCTCTTCATCAGCCACCAAGCAGTAATTGTGGTCATAACAAGACAATGGAGAAAAAGAGGTTTGGAAAAACCCACATTCCTTCAAAAATCTTTCTGGGAGAAAATCCACACTTTTTCAAGCTCAATCAGAAACGTCAGCAACAAATACTCATTTGATGGGCATGTCTCATGAAAATGTGCCTAGATCACTATCTATGGCTGTGGTGGCAAGATCAGTGCATCATTGAGTATCCAGTTTCATATCAACAGGATTTATAATTCACATATTCATTCATAAGCTGGAAGAAACAGAGCTTATGGTCAATGGGCTAAATTCTAAAAACTATCGTTGTTTTCCCTTGAGACAGACCAAAGGTGCCACAGAAAAGAAATATATGTCAAAAGTTCTTATGGTTGTTTCAACTGAAACATTGATTGTCACGGTACTATTATTATCTCCATCAGTCCTGCGGCCAAAAAATTGCAGATTATTGCTCAAAGTAAGAAGACTAGCAGCATGATGAGCAAAATTGATTATAACCTAGCTCAAGAATCATTAAAGTTTTTAGTAAAAACTCAATCCAGCAAACATACTAAAAGGAAATCTGAGCTGGCAAGACATCAAATCCATTCTTTTACCTGAAAAAAAAAAAAAAGGAACATGACCAAGGAAACTACATAACGACATGAATATTTTGCATTTTTTTTTATTAGAATTCACACTTAACAAAGACAAAAACATCCATTCGGGGCACATCTAAATAGGCTAAGAACATATTAGGACAACCTAAAATTATTTACAAAAAAAAATAAATAAAATAAAAAAATCATAGGTCTATCAAGGCCAATTATAACTATGTCCAGGATTCAACAAGAACTCAATATCCTGCAACAGCCCATGATATGCAATGGCAGGTCCATAACACAAGCAACGTCAAGGTCAAAAATATATGCATATTGCCACAATTATGCTCAATGCTCATATTGCATGTTGCATGTATATGAAGAACACTTAATATTGCCACAATTATGCCCAATGCTCATATTGCATGTTGCATACATATGAAAAACACTGATTACACCAAATAATCTACAATCATAGAAGCCATCAAAACAGAATTCCAGCAGAGGGGACATATGCAGATTCCATGACTTCATCATTTTCTAAGGTGAGTATAGACTGGAATATATTCCCAAAAGATGTAAGATTTTGATGTACCTGCATGCCAAAACCAAATCTTGTCTCTGGTTGGGACCCACATACTTATATTCAGCCAGAGCATCACAAACAACGTCTAGGAAAGTTTTTCTTCTTACAACTACAGTTGTCCTTCGTTTGTACAATTCAAATGGTACGCTCTTACTTCTATCATCTTTCACTGCAACCAAAGGGTTGCCTGCCTCTGTTTTACCCGAGCAACCACTTATAGGACAACCATCTACCTTCTCAATACCTATTGAAACATCCAATTTTGATGTACTCATTACTTCTGGAGACAAAGCATCACTTGGACTTCTGATCAATTCAAAAACTCGTTGGCTTATCTGATCAGAGGAAAATACATTCAGCAAGAGCTAATTTATTTAGTAAAAGCATGAGAGCTCATTAATCACCAAAAGATAAAGGTATTAGTTTATGGCAGAACCTCGCTCGTCCAACTCCCATCAAGCTTGAATAAAATATTAATGAATCAAAAAATAAAAATATTAGGCAATATGACTCCAAATCCAATAATACATGCAGGTCCTAGATGGATGGAATGGAACCCCGAAACAAAGCTTTGGATGATGAATTACATGAAAACGTCAACCTGATCGGCCTATCCATCGCTTTTAAAATTCAAATACAGAGATCCAATCCTGGGAGGAGAAATCAACTACAGAGAAAAAAAAAAAGTACTTCTAAAAGAATACTTCATATAATAGGTATTTTTATATGTATAAATTCAGTAAGACTAAGGATAATGACAGCCTAGACAGAGAATTAAATGTTTTTTCACTAGTTAATAGCACGGTAAACAATTCAATCATGGTTCAGCCAAAGAAATTTATGACAACCGAGATCTGGGACCGTAAACCAGCTTCCAAATCATATAAAAGCACACCCATACCCCTTAATTTATTGAACTCCAATAACCCAAACGAGAATCTACCCAAAATTAACCAAAAAATCTTGAAAAAAAAATAAAGTTCTCCAACTTCCAAAAAAAAAATAAAAGGAATTAAAATTGAATTACAAAGAAGGAAATCGTAGCTAATTACGAAACCGAAAATCATGTGCTACCTTAAACGCATGTCGCGCTTTACATCCCATGAGCTGCAGAGTGCTCTGCAGAACCGGACGCGTGTACCTAAAGGACTCTTTCCCTTTCTCTCTCTTGTCTTCTTCATCCTCCACCACTATGTACAGAACTTTCGACACCTCCGCCATTGTCTACGCAAACAAATTCAAATTCAAATTCAATCACACAAACCAACCCCAAACAAAGCTCTCACGCACGCCAATAAATTTTCATTTTTATTCGCAACAAAAAAGAAGACATAATACATAAAATATTCACAGAAAGTATTTGAGAAAAAGGTTTGGTTATGACATTTCAATGATGGGGCTATTAAGGCACGTTTAAAACATGAATCCGGGAAAAATCACCGAATTGTCCGAGAAAGAGAAAGAACACGAGAGAAGATTGAGAGGTAGACGAATTTTGGGGAGAGAAAGAGAATTCGGCGGCAATGCCGATGAATCCGGAGAACAATGCGAGAAGCAGGAAACGGAGTTCGAAGCGCGGCGAGGAGATCGCACCTGAGAATAGGAATTCCAAGAAATTTCGAAGCTCTCGGAAGGAAGAAAAGGGGGGCTAGGGTTTATAAGGCGCTACGATCCGCCATTTGAAGCGCTTGGCGTCGCAACACGGCCTCGGCATTCTCTGTCACCTGGTCTCCACGCATCGCACTGAGCGACCCTCCACGAGTCTCTCTCTTTCGGCAGTTTCCTCTCTCCCTTAAGACAATTACAAAAATTACGGATCTGGCCTTGGTTCCCTTGCCTGAATGAATCCCAATCCCGGGTTGGGACCTGGAAGTTGGACCTTGTGGGTGGGTCCCGACACGGTAACCGATGACTAGGCGAGTTGTAATTTTGAGGCGGTTGTGGGGGTGATTCTGTTCACCCTGTTGTGTTTTTTTTTTTGTTTTTTTTTGTAAGAAGTTCACCCTGTTGTTGTTAGTCATGGACAAAACGATCGGGTTGTCCTTCGTATTTAAGGAGGGAAAGAGGATTAAAGGACGGCGAAAAGGACTCCACCTATGAAATTTAGGTTTTTTTTTTTTTTTTTTTAATTAATGTGTTGGGGATAGTGGGAAAGAGACATTTTAGCCAACCATCCAATTATCAACGCACATGGTTTTCTTCAGGTTGATTCTTTAAAGTTTTTTTAAAAATAAATAAATAAATAAATAAAGGAATCATGAAATAATATTTTTCATATTATACTTTTGTTATTAATTTGAGACCAAAATAGATGGAGGTTAAAACCTTTGTGAACTCAACTCTTAAAATTGCAAAATTATAAATGATGGTGTTATGTACCAGATGTGGGGAAAAAAAAAAATCATAACAAAGAGTCCTAAATAAACACAAATACTGGTGTGTCTTTGTTATTTAGTTATTATTTCTCGGTTGTAGTCTATTGTTAAATAGGAAAGAAGGGATATTATAAGGGAATTAGGAAAGGACATGTACATCTCTAAGAATTGTCTTTTAATTATGTTTCTATTTAGTCTTGTAAGTCTATGTAATCAGTTACTTCATTAATGAGAGTAATAAAATATTAATTATTCAACCCTAATAGCTGTTTTAAGACCCTTAAAATTTCTCAAACTACCTTAAAATATCATTATTTCCCTACATTTTAATCTAGTGTAATTCGGCTCTATTTTGAAGGTTCGAGTCGGTTTGTTCATTCTCGTCTAAATAAAACGATTATCCTTGTCAAGGACAATCTAGTTATTTTGCATGATTCTCCCTCCAACTTAACGGTTAATTTGAATGGAGGGACAAAAAGACACTAAAACTTACGAAAAGGGTCTGAGTTACATTGAGTTAAATTTAAAGAAGATAAATAGCACATAAATGATAGTTTATCGAGGAAAATATAATTTATCCAAAAACTTTAGAAAGTTAGGTTTCTTGCTCTCTTATTGACTATGAATAAAATTTTGTTGATGAGATAAAGAAAAGGAAAAACTAGTGGTAAAATTTTGATTTTTTACTACCATGGTCCATGTTTGTACGGTAGGTATGGATGGGATTCATATGAATCTTACTGATCTCTTAGAGATGAGGTTAGATTCCACTTTGTGTGATAGCAATTAAAAAAAAAAAAACAATGGGGGTAAATTTTGTTGACAGTAATGTGTGAAGATAATTTTAATTCTATGTAATTGACAGCTACATTTTCTTTGTAACTTAACGGTCACTTGTGTATTTTGTGTATATAATGTCTAGTGCATTTCCATGTGATAATTAAGCAAGAATTCATATCAATTCAATTTTGTTTCTAATTTGACAGGCTCCTTTTTTAACTATTAGCCCATTGAAATTTCCCTTACTGCCTTTGGTATAAACTAAGTGGACCATTCTCCATATTTTCACTATTTGCATGCATCACTAATAACAATGGTAGATGGTGGAGTAGGGTGAAGGAAACCAATGATAAGAAGAGTTTAGACGAAGAGGCTGTCAATGCTTTTTCAAATTTGTTCAGTCATAACTTGAATCAGTCTCATCAAAAGAACTAATGCACGTCTAACCAATAAAATAAAAATAATCAAACGTACCATTCACCAAATCACTTAAGAGTAAGCCAAGTACCTCTAGACCACCACCTTCACGGCGATCGTTCTTCATCTTACATGTATAAACATTAATTCTTAGAATTATTTGATATCGATCAGCTTTGCCTTTGTAAAGAAGTTAAAAGCTTCTGGCCAACAAAGAAAAAAAGAAAGAAAAAAAAAAAAAGGAGAAAGAAGTCAAAAGGTACCAGGAAAAATAAAAGTTAAAAGGGATTTCTATATATCATGTGGGGTAATTGATAAATGATTATGGCAAAGTATATCATTACTTTATTCTGTGTTTTTCGGCTAAACAATTAAAAATATGTGTACAATCTTTAAAAAAAGAAATTAAAAAAAAAAAGAATAAATATACTAAGAAGTATTGGACAATTCAATTATAAAATATTGTTAAACTTCGATGCTGAATGTATAGATAAATAGGTTTGTACGGGGCTCATGTCATTTTCAATGTACCAATATAGGAGTAGACCAAACTACTTATTTGTCTTGCCAATGTCATCACAATTTTTTATAATTCATTTCGTGGCTCTTTGTAAGTTGTGAGGGTTAATTAAACTCTCTTTCTAAATGAATTTTTTATGACTCCTGCAGCAGAGGCAAAAATATTATAACAAGAATAATGTTATACATCACATTTTATTTTATAATTATTTTACACGGTTGATGTGATAGTTCTAATTATAAATTAATTAAGAATTTAAAAAATAGAATCACTTCTATAATAACTTGGCATTAACCAGTTTTTTGTGTCCTTTAATAAAAAAAGAATACATTAGTATATCACACCAAATTACATAAAGACGACAACACAAGATCAAACCCCAATTTTGCCATTCAATCGGCAACAAGAACCTACCTTGCCACTACCCAACCACCACCCATTCAAACAAAGCCCCCATGCGTGACTCTTTCATCACTGCAAAGACAACCAAAAACTTGAAATCTATCATTGGTTGGCATAAGCCGGATCAAGATTTACTACAATATAAAAAAAAAAATTGTAAATTCTCAACTACGCTATTTTAGACTGTTCCTTACATTGAACGGTTTCGAAAATGCCACATATTAAGGATGTGGCATGTTACTTATGAAAATTAAATATATTTTCATCAGATTCATACTTTCAATGTTATAAAAAAGTTTTGAGTAAAAAACTGTATTTTGATTTTTTAAAGAAGAAACGTCTTCAAAAATGAAAAAGAAATCTTTTGGGAGGGAAATTCTTTTTGACTATCACGATAACATATCACATTTTTAATAGGTGGCACTTTTTAAGTCATTCGATGCAAAGAACAATATGAAATAGCGTAATTTGAGAATATAAATTTTAAAGAAATTGTACGGAATCCTTATCCGCACAAGCCACTCATGTTCTCAACAACTATAACGCCCCCAAAAGTACTAACTAAATCATGGTAGACTTGTGGTGCCTCCCAAAATTCATTTACTAAATAAACAAGTCCAAAGAGATCTATCTAACATACACAGCAGAATATTATAACTCTTTGCAAGATATCTGACTGAATAAAATCCATAATCTCATATCATTAAATATCATAACATACCATCCGAAATAAAATTAAGTCATCTCAAAATTTTAAATTAAACAAATACATCTCTAATAAATAAGTCTTCCAAAAATATAATTATAAAAACTCAAGGATTAGTCTTAAGCAAGTAGGTGAGATAGAAGATCTCAATCAACTCAGCTCAATCCTCCTCTCCTAAACCTCAACTAGTATTCATGAAGTCTCAATCATCACCTAACACCTCAAAGATTATTCAGATAATGTCCTCCACACGAACATATCTCCCCTTCGTAATTGCTATCATTTAGAGGTTGTTGACTATCTGTGAAACACCAAAGTGTCCCACATGTGGAAAGGAAATAAGATCAAGTGTAAGTTCACCACTTAGTAAAATTAAAGCACATGGGTGATAAGTGCTGAATATTACACATTCAAGCCCTTTAATTCACATATGGTAATCTCTTAGTTTCATTATAATATGATGTTTTGTGTTGTTTTTGTGTATTTCCCTTATTTTGTAGGCTTTGGAAGAAAAGAAGTCAATTCTATGAACTCGGGCTTAAAACACATAACTGTTGCAAAGCTGTTGAACATTTGACCCTTGTGCACTATTTTGGCCATAACTCTTAGCTCAAAACTCGGATTAAGGCAAGGTCAAGGACGTTGGAAAGAAGACTCAGATAGGAACAAATCATTAAGCAAAGCCTAGAGCATATAAGGTTCTCTCAAGCGACTTATCAAGGTGGCTCGAGCGACTTTGCGCAGTAAACAATAACGTCGGCAAATCCGATTTAAAAAAATTCTAAACCTACTCCAACTCGATTTTGGACTTCTTAGGGTGCACGAAATTGACTAGGGTTATTCCTAAACTCTATAAATGCTCCCCTAAGTCCTCCAAAATAAACACACAAGCTTGAGGAGAAGAATCAAAGGCTTCAAAGAAGGGTTTTTCTTAGTTCTTTCTTTCTTTTTAGTTTTTCTTTGTTATTTTCATATGAGGATGATTTTCATTCAAATTATGTGTAGTTAATACTTTAGTTAAGGCTCGATTGAAGCCCTAATCATGTCTCTTTAAGGTTTCAATTTGTCTTGCTACAATTCATGTTTTGATGCTTAATTGATTTATCTCGGATTTTTGTTCGTTCTTCATATGGGTTATGTATGGGTTTGATCATCTTATGCATATAACATGTGTAGAGTGTTATCTAGGTTATTTGGATGACCGAGTCCTAGGCCTAGTAGAATGACAAAAGAACCAATTGCGGGTTCTTGGGGTAATCAACATAAAAGACCGGAATATACACTATGTTCTAGGTCTTAGTGTGTTTGTCAATCTCCATAGATTTATACTTTCTTGAAGAACAACTTAGTATACACTCTCAAGAAAGAAAAGAGTTAGAGTATACACTCATGCCTAATCTCGTTGTTTAGGGAGATTATAGCTTTTGGAGTATACACCCATGCCCTTAGGCTGACAAACATTGAGTATCTTGACATAAATGTAGCATTGTGCATATTGTTTATCTTATTTAAGTATGATTAGTGGTGGATATCGAAGCCTTAGCCCTTTATTCTTATTATTTCAATTCAATATTTTATCTCGTTTCATTCACAATATCTTTTTAGAAATTTCTTTTTAAACATAGTTTACTAATCCTCGTGGGAATGATCTCTTATTTGCCATCTATACTATCGTTTTAATCTTGTGCACTTGCAAGTAAAACATGCATTTATTCGCCTATTTATTTAGGTAAATATTTGTACAACAATGGGAACTGTCATATATAAAAAGAGGTGTGAACTCATAGGTTTTCATAAAATATTTCCAATATGCAAGTTCATTTCATCGTGTAATACAATTATGACATTTGAAGATATACAATACATTGCTACATATATATATATACATGAATAACTTAAACATTTCATCATAGCTCAATTTCATATGGTCTATTCAGGTCCTTATCTCTCCCCGTTCGGGTTTGCACATTCTCAAAAAAACATCTGGTACAGCCCGGTGCCCTGGATATTGCACAACATACCTACTAATACTAGTAGTCCGACCTCAGGTAGCCTACACTACAAGCACAGCTGTCGTAGTAACCACTATGTAAACACGACTGCGCTAGCTACATCTAGTCTATTGGATCCAAAAACACATTATAGAATACTCATGGACTATAAGGCTTTGTCTGTATAAGCTAATCTTATCTTTTCAGTCTTTTACATGTATGCATGACAAAATACTTACACAATCATCATTCATCTTATAATCTCAGTTATCACATTTGCATAAAAATAAGAGTTCACAGGTTCAAAAAAATAGTTCGTGTAGTAAAAGTCATGCATGTTTTGTTGATCATATCAAAATAGGAAATGCTATAACCATGCAATATATAACAGTTTTCATGAGAGAATCACTACCTGACTCGTGGAAAAAATCTTCAACAACGACTCCACACTCCTCAAGATGGTCCTCTGCAAACAATCCTAATGTTAGACAACTCACCCGGACAAAAGACATTGACCTAGGACCCAAGGACCGATAAAACAGGGTTCTGGACAAGGGTAAGATCCATCCTAGACATTTGGGATCGATCCTAAAAAAAATAGGAGCGATCCTGGACCGGCAGAAACGTTTCCTGACACATCCAGAATGTTCCTGACATCCAAAACAACTTATTCTAAATGTAGAACGACGCTTACAACCTTTGGAACTTATCTATGGTCAATCTATACAAATCCTATGTTCAAAACTCGAAATAAACGGACAAATAACTCCGGAACAAATTCCAAAACAATAAAATAATCAAAACCTAACAATAGACATAAACTACCACACTAATGTTGAAACTAGTGTCTAGAACTCCAATTGATCATAATATATTTTTCGATGTAATATTTTTTTGTGAAAATCTCTTATTTGATCAATGAACAATAAGCATGTTTATAGTTGTCTTAGATTACATATATGTGTAGTGTGCAAGTAGACATTCCATAAGTTACATTGTATTTAATTGTGGTGTAAGTAATGGATCTTTGTCACACAGAAGACCATAATCAAAAGCTTTCCTTGTAACTTATTATATATTTGTTCATAGTCTATGTGGAACTGGGAATTCCACATAGACTATAACATGTCAACCTTGATGATTTGTTTTAATCCAGTCACCACAAAAAAAAAAAAAAAAAAAAAAATCGGTGTTTAGCAACGCGTATTTAACAACATTTAATACTAATGTTGTTAACAAATAAGGTTTACCTCGTTTAAAACGAAGCAAGGTAAAATTTTACTACACTTATTACAAACGATGTACATGTCATATTTTTTATAACGTTTGTGGGTAAACATTGACTAATGTCCAAAATTTTTCCATATTTTACATCGCTTAAGCATAAGCGATGTAAAGTTATTTTTTTGGAAATCCGCGCCATTTTTTTTTTCTTCCTCCCCCATTTCTTTTACTCCCGAGTACGCACTGCTGCGTGATTCTCTCTCTCTCTCTCTCTCTCTCTCTCTCTCTCTCTCCAATACCACATCTCAGCCACTCTCTCCACTATATCCCAGCCACTCTCTCCACCGCATCTTAACCTCGTTCTCTCTCCCGCTTTTGGTTTTGGTGAAGAGTGCATCGTCTGTGGATCAAGTACCTGGGTTGTAATTTTGGGATTGAAATTTTTTGGGTTGTATACTTGTCGTTTCCGTCTTGCCCTCTCTCCTCAATCTTCCAGACCCTCTGAGGCTGGACTTCTAAAGGTAAGCGCCAATTTCATTTTATCTCGGTGTCTAATATCCTCTTCAACAGCATGGTTGTTTGATTCTATTAGACAGATCTGTTATTTTTCCTTTTTTTTCTATGAATCTATTGTACTTATTCGATCTGCAAATCTTTTTTTGTTTTTTTTTTTTATGAATGAGTAAGTATATCAAATATCAAATGAGCCAAGAAACAAGGGCAGCAAAAGCAAACCCAAATAGCAAAACACAACAACCAAACTCTGCAGAAAGCTGAGAGGAAGCTAACCAAAAAACAAATTTTTTTGTTTTATGTTTTTTCTAAGCTTTTACGGATTTCACAAAGTGGTTTTGAAGAAAAAGAGAAAAGAAATAGAAAATATCATATTTAAGAAATGATCTATTTGATTGCTATAGGGAGTGAGAATATTTACGGATTCTATAGTTTCATCTTTATTTTTTATATTTTTGAATACGCTTTGCTTTCCCCTGTTTTAGGGATTTTAGCTCGTTATATACCAAAGCTAGAAAAATCATGTTAAACAATGTTTTATTGTGAAGAATGTGTGAAACAAATGGTTTGTATCAATCTGGGTTGTAATTTTGGGATTAAAATTTTTTGTTATGTTTGTATCACTTTGTGATTTATCGCAAGAATAGGTTGTATATTTTTGGGTATATGTTTCTATCTGGAAATGAAACTTGGTTTTTGCTCTGATCTGGTATATGTTTCTACTGCTAAAATAAAACTTGGTATATGTTTTGGGTATAAGTGTTTGTTTGGTTTGTAGTTTTGGCTACTTGGTGTTTGTAGGTAATGAGGTTGTTCTATAGTTTGGTGTTTTTGTTGGGTTCATACTGGTTTGTAGTATTTTTACAGTAAGTTAGACCAAAATTAGAAAATAAAGAAATTAATACTCCAAAAAAGCAAGAAACAATAGAAGAAAATGGTAAGTAGTTGTAGATATAAAATATTGCAACCAAGTGATAGAAAATTGAGGGGGAAGAACTTTAATAGAACAGAATGTAACAACACTAGGAATGCAGAGCATACTAGACCATAATAAGGTAAAGAAACTCAAAACAAAATGTACTAAACAGTTATATTGTAAGAAAGGGGTCGGTGAAGCATGGCACCAAAGTGCAATGCAACAACTACAATAGGGGTGAGGGGTCTAATGTGCATCAGAATAGAAAAATTCATGAAGAAGCCTGCTGTTTGATAAAGTCAATTGCCATTTAGACCAAAAATGCCTTGGCAAGAAAAAAGACCAAATAGCATGAGAAATGGTACTTTGGAAAGCATATTTGAAAAATCTATGCACTATATTTAACAAATGGCTCTAATAAACATAAGTGCACAAAAATTGCAATAAAAACCTACACACAAACCAAACTCATCTAAACCTACTCTTTTAGCCCCATCTTTCTCTTTCTCTTTCTCTCTCTGTGCTGTTTTTAACATATACATTTATATTATTAGATGTGTTGTAACTTTTTCATGAGAGCTTAAAATCAGAACTGTCTGGTGATAAGTTATGATTAGAGTCATGGTTGATAAAGAGAGGACTCTCAATGGCCACCTCTTAAACCCACTTACTTTTGAAGGGCTTTGATAATGATATCTAATAGCATTTTGGGTTTTCTCCTATTTGAGAAGGATATAGTATATATCCTTATCTCAAAGAATTTTTGTTGGAGCTTTATTTTCATTATCTCATAGGCCCAATGTGTTTGGTAAAAAAATACAACACACTCCGGCCAAAGTTCATTATCTCAGAGGCTTCTTGCTACTTGCAAAAGTTCATTTGTCCCGCTTTTAGATATTATTACTTGCATGTTTCATTGTAGGAGTGGGGCTTTTGACAAATGATATTGTTGGGGCTTTTGACTCCTTTTTTTTTTTTTTCTCAGAGGAAGGATTTTTCCCCAACGCCAGAGTTGTGATTTCGCAAGCACTGCCTCCACTAGTTCAACTGCTTATCTTAGTAAGTCCTTCAATTGCTGCATTGTTGAGAATGTGTGTTGCAAATGTATATTTATTCTTGTTATTTGCAAATGTATGTACAAATTTATGAGCTTTAAATTAGTACATCATCTTAGTGACTATTGTGTATTTTGTCTGCCAACATTTATGGATTGGACGTCCAAGGAGGTTGAGTGATGGCATTTTTTTTTCTTCCTATTCAATTTAGGAGAGGGGAAAAGGGTAGAATGCTGGCATGTTTGATGTTTCAGTTATGGAGTTCATTGATAAAAATAAACAAATAAAAATAAAATAAAATAAAAATCTTACAAATGCTTACAAATCTTAAGATAGGTTTTGGTTATGCACGTGGTCTTCAAATGACTACGGTGTAAGTAATTGTGATTGTAAATGTCCCAAAAGTTAGCTGATCCAAGCATACCCAATGTTTTGTGATAGCCAAATGGATCTTCTCTGCTTCTCTTCTTCTAAGCTTAATAAAAAACTTTGTAAAACTCTTATTTCTTTCTTAGAAACATCTCCGTCTCTTTTATTTTTTTTATGTAATTTTCCCATTAACATATGTATTGTAGAGTAGTTCGAACTATGAGGTTCAATAACATGTCACATGAGATGATTTTTTGTACTTATTTTTGTTTTTGGGCTTATTGTCAGGGCTGGTAATGCACAACAATCGAATCTGTCCCACAAACAGATTCGGATCATCATCTTTACTGAAGCACTTGCTCTTTATGGTCTTATTGTGGGGATCATCCTTTCATCCCAAGCAGGCCAATCTCGCGCAGACTGAAGGAGGCCATGTTTCTTGAATTTTTTTGCTTATCTGTATTAAAATTAAATTGGAACGTGTTTATTCGAATACTACTATATGAAATTTGTTTGGGGTTTTGTTATTGTTAATGAAACAATATTGATACAATTTATCTAATTCATCGTTTATGCTTATAATTAATTTTGTAATTGTAAATGTTATCACATTGGATGTTTATCATGTTATTGAATTGTGTCTATCAGGTTTAGCATCTATAAAATAAAAATAAAAATAAAATAAAATAAAAAATATTTTAGGAGTTAAAGTTTACAACGCTTACATACATAAGCATTGTAAAAATTTTACACGCTTAGTTAAAAGCGTGGTAAAATTTTTATCATGCTTAGGCTAAGCGTGGTAAAACTGTTTACCATGTTTACATTTACACAATGTTAAATAACAAAATTTAGATTATAAACGTGGCGAATATAATTTCTGCACGCAAGATTTTCAACGTCAACCAAGCATGGTTAATTAAGTGTGGTAAACAATTTAACCACGCTTATAGGCCTTTTTAAGTGTTGTTAATTAAGCGTTAGTAAACACCTTCCTTTTTTTTTTTTGTAGTGAGTGAAGCAGTGCAGCTTCAGGTTGACATAGTTAGTGTTATAGCAAGGTAGAATTATACAAGGTTATGCACTGAACAGGACTATGTAGGTCATTATTATTTTATAAATAACTATCATAGGTTGTTTTAATTAAATAAAATATAGGCCCAAGAGAAAAGAACTGTGCAAAAAATTAATAAGTGAGGATGCTGGACTTGGGATAAAACCCAGGTGCACCTTGCAAGCCAAAGTGATGCACAGGCCAGAGATTATTTTCCTGGCACTGTGCGGCACCTTCTAGGGTTTCTAGGAGCTGTAGTGGAGGCTAGGGTTTCCTAACCCTAGCCGTCCACTCCTCTCCCTGCAGTCCCATATTGCTTATTTTATTTTTTTTTTGCTCTTTTCAAGAATATAAATAGAGGACCCTGTAGCTCAATAAGAAACACTCCAACACAATTCTTTTAACCTTTTGCTAAGAATTGCAAGCACTCATTGAATATTTATTCGGAGAGCTAAGTTAAAATGTTGAAGAGTTACAAAGAGCCCACACTCTTGGTTATTTTTAGTTATTGGTGAGAAGATCTGAGGAGTTCTTAAAGCGTTCGTCAAGAAGAAGATTCTTCGCTCATATAGCCAAGACGTGGCCCTAGTTAGTAGTAAGTAATTTTATGTTCTTGCTAATTTAATTATTAATAGCTATGTTCTTCGCATGTTCTTCATAGAGTAGATCCTGAGTAGGGAATAAATTATTTTTTCGCTGCGCAATTCTTTGATTTGCATATTTATTCCCAACATTACATTCTCTCCTACTTTTAAAAATTTTGTCATCGAAATTTTAGAACTTAAAATATAAGGAGAAAGTAATATTACCTTAATCATCACTGAGGTCGAAGATTGTGTCCTCCTATAAATCAATGTGAGTAACGAGTCCGCATGTCTTGCTCTACTTCCCATGATGCTTCTTCAACCCCGTGGTTGCGCCACAAAACCTTGACTATCGGAATCCTTTTTGTGTGCAACACTTATTCCTTGTGATCCAAAATATGGACTGGCAACTCCTCATAGGTCAAATCTTCTTGAAACTGTTGAAGCTCGCACTCAATGACATGGTCTGAATCTGCGATATATTTCCTTAACATCGAGATATGGAAAACATCATGCATTCCAATTAAATCTTGCAGTAAGGCTACTTAATAAGCCAACTTGCTCAATTTTCTAATTATCTCAAAGGGTCCAACATAATGTGGGCTTAACTTCTATTTCTTACCAAATCGCATGACTCCTTTCATAAGGGAAATCCTTATGAACACCTTGTCCCCTACTTCGAACTCCAATTCCCTTATGCGATTACCTGCGTAACTCTTTTATGGAGTCTGAGCTGCTTGCAATCTCTGCTTGATAAGAATCACCTTCTCTCAGGTATCCTAAATGATCTAAGGTCTTAACAGTTGTCTTTCACCAACATTGTTGCAGTAAAGCGGTGATTGACACCTTCATGTTGGAAATCATGCAAGAAATCATAAGAAAACTCTGCACAGTGGAATATAAAAATTTTCTATGATCTAGGATCATAAACTTTAAGAGTAAACATGCTTTGAACAATTCTAAAATCAAAGTAAACACAAAGTATAGATTTTACTAACGTAGATTTTTGGCCTCCTCAAAGGAGTTAAGGGATTTTGGTTTTTCTTCTTATTGTGGTTTCTTCATCCTCTTCATTGTTGATTTTCGAAGATGATGATGCTAGTGAAGAACACGAAGAATGCCAAGAACTTCAAAAGCTTCAAGATCTTCAAAGGATTTCAAGTTCTTCAAGGATTGATGATGAAGAACAAGATGAACTTTGAAAAACACTTGTTCTTGAGAAATTCAGATCTTTTTCTTGTTGGCTGAATATGACAGTGAGTGTGAACTCACACTTTGAGGCAAGAAAAGACAAATTCTCTTTTACAATAATTTACTCACTAATCTAAAGAACTATGAACAAAGTATTCAGTTGTGTAGTTACAATAGTTTGTGATATGAAGAGTGGATAAAAATGTTTCACTGAATTTCTATTTATAATTGCAGGTTTGCTTGAAAAAGAGGCAAAGAGAAGGTTTTAGAACCCCAGGAATTAACCCTGGGGATCAGCCACAAGGGGAATAAAGCTTGTAGCCACCGGCCATGGAGAATAAGAATGCTCCCCATGCGGCTAGGGCTAGGGTTCTAGCCCTAGCCCACTTTCTTCTTTTCCTGCATGAGCTTAGTTTTATTCCTTGCAACCCACTGCTCATTTTGCTCTCTGGACTGTGCTCTAGGATTTAAATCCTAGGCGCAAAGCTATCCAAACCAAATACACTTGAGAATTAAGTTCTCAAGCCCATGTTTATTAAAATAAAACATGACCAAATTAATATTAATATTCATTTATGGCTCATGTCTTATTTAAATAAAACATATGCAATTAAATAAATAAATATTGAATCATTAAATACTAGTCAATTTATAACAGCTCAAGAATGGGCCCGAAAGGAAAATAGAATTAGTTTTTTTAGTCTCGTGATATCTAGTTATTTAATAACTAATCACCCTGACTAATAATTACAATTAATTCTATTAAATAATTGTGACTGCACTCGAATTCATATTTTGCAAAAAACAATTTCGTTCGTGACATACTTAAAATTATTATATTATCCCTCCGTGGATCATATTCCATAGTTGAACCAAAGATGAATATAACTGTCACTTTATTCATTATATCTCTTTTCCTTGAGTACCCAGATCTAAATTTCATGAATCATCCCAATGTACCTTGTGAAATTTAATTCATCCTTGTACACGGTTTCAGTTAAATACCATTGAAAACACTTAGGCGTAAGATTTGGGATGACCATTCTTACTGATCCTAAATCAAGGAAAAAATCCTTATCTCTTTGTTCTCTTACAAATGACTTAAACTCATTCTTAAAGAGTGATCTACCATAATGCTACATGTTGATTACCCAACGTATAGAGAATATATAACTACTGATTTGATCTCACTCAGATACATCAAAGTAATCTACTCTTAACATCTAGTTCACAGTCTTCTCATGATTTAAAGTAATATATACATAACTATTGTTCATGCACATCATTATCTATGACAATTATTGTAACCTTCCAATTAACTTGTAATTAAATTTATGGTTCGCCTTCCAGCCTTAATTATCCAATTAAGACTCAGGGATAACTCTATTTTCTTGGTGAAGGGAAAATATGTAAAACATTGATTTGAAAATCACCTTATACACATAATTAACCATTGAAAAGAGGTTAACCCGGAGTATAATAGGCAAACCCCTAACTCAATCGATCGAGCTTCAACTGGCAGCATTATCATTTTTCTTACTCGATTCGTTTTCAAATCTTGGGCCTTATAACCAAACATTTTAACAAGTTATTCCAAACATTTTGAATATGTTTATCAATATTTTATGTAATTTAATTTTTCGAGCGTTACAATTACTCCTTCTCGTTTTATTCTCTACTTATCCATTAGTCTAAAAGTCAATAATAATTTTTTTTTTTTTTGATGAATGTCTATTACAAACACTAGGTTTGAGAGTAATGCTAGAAGTCTCTCTTGTATCTTTCTTGTGTCACTTTGAGAATAATATGACATTTAAAATCACCATTGAGTTTGTAATTGATCACTATTAAATTTTGATCAAATGATGATTTCAAAAGTCACCTCATTTTTAGAGAAACACAAAAAGAAAATAAAAAAGACTTCTAAAATAACTCCTAAGTTTGGTCTTTTTTTGCGTTTATCGTTGGAAAGGAGCATCCAAAAATCCTACTTCATTATATGAATACCTATGTTACTTCGTAATAAAGTATTTAGCTATATATTATTGGCCCAAAAAAAAAAAGGGTAAGCTTTCTATGCATTCGAGTGGTCGGTATGGCACCTTGTTCTTGTGCTTTAATTTGTCATTTCCTCTTTATTCGCTGGTATTAGCCTATTAGACTTGAATGAGTCAAGGAGGAAAGTTGCATTATTTGAGGCCTCCACAGGATTTCAATGCCCAATCCACGGCTTTACGTGAACGACTTTTAGGAACTGATCTTCTTTAAACAACTAATTATGAACAAATCACTCTTTAAGCCCTCTTTGGTAATGGCGCGGTGTCCTTATCGTTATGATTTTTTTGTTGGCCGGAGAATCTATAAATGCAAATATACAGGTAATATTATTCATTAAAAATAATAATAATAAAGGTGTGCTTTTAATGGGCTTTTGTTTACGGTGTCCTAGCCGACTCGTTTGGAAAATTATTGAAAGAAACAAAAAGTGGGATCTGATTGCAAATACTAGCCAGTATTTCCACTGAAAAGAAAAATGTCTGTGAAGTCTCTTAATTCTTGGGATGTTTCCACCAATTCTCAAAAGGTTTTTTTAATTAATCAGCGTCTTATCTTAAGAGTCTTAAATTGAAGTTGTTGGTACAGTTGACCGCACCCTGCTAATCCAACCAAAAATACCTTCAAAGACAAGGAGCATGCACGGGTCCCTAACTGGAAGTACTGTTAAAAGATATTTCGATGCTTAAGTTAGTAAAATATTTTTAAGAAAAAGGCAAGAGAAGAAAAGTGAAAAAATGTACATACCTCATACTAGGGCATGTCTCCTTTACTTATACTATCGTCATTAGTGCAAGTAAGATATAGCAAGGATCGGAGGTTAAAGGTCTCATATGAAATGTGCTATATTCTTATGAATAGCTTTTCTTACTTTTCTTGAAAGGGTGCTCTTAGGATCTCTCTTATTGAGCCAAGTTTAAATATAGCAAGGATTGGAGGTTAAAGGTCTCATATGAAATGTGCTATATTCTTATGAGTAGCTTTTCTTGCTTTTCTTGAAAGGGTGTTCTTAGGATCTCTCTTATTGAGCCAAATTTAAATAGGTAAAGCCATGATTAGAGGGATACTCAAAATACATTTCTTTTCAAAATATATATTTTTTTATGGTCCTTCCACTATGTGTCTGTCGGTCACCCCCCCCCCCCCCAAAAAAAAAAAAAAAAAAAAAAATTTGAGGAGCAACATGATCTATTGATCTTGATTGAGCCTTCTGCGGGACCGTGACCTGAAAAGACTCTTAATAAATGGTATCCCCAGAAGTTAAGGTTGATAGGAAAGTTTTATTCACTTTTGGTTTTATTCTAACCTAAATGTGAATTTTGCCAAGAATTTCAGGATATTCAGTCCAGTCCCATAAACTTCATGGAATAGACTTTTACTAAGACTAAAACTATCGTAAAACCTAGCACAATCTCAAGAAAAACTGATTACGAGTCAAGCCAGTTACTTACTACACCTGAAATGCATCGATGACTGACTACAAAAGAAAAGATAAAAGAGTATTAAAACAGGAGAGAGAGCTTTATTGTACTTTTGGTTAATAAAAGAATTATGGAAAAAGTGCCAATAGTTCTTTAAACTAATATTTAATTTGCAATATCTCTTACAAATTAAACATTGTATCAATATTTTTTCTAAATTATCAAAAATTTGAAATGTACCTTTTTCATCTTACAAAAAGATAAAAATGATTAGAATTATTTTTTTAATAAGATAAAAATACTTCTATAAATTAAATAGAAAAAAAAACATAAGATTATTTTTTTTTCTTTTAGAACAAAAAAAAAAAAAAAAAAAAAAAAAAGGAGCTGGAAACAAGGAAAACAAGGGGGCTCATTGGCCAAATAGAAGTGGCGAAACCAAAATATAGGGATTATATATCATTCTTGGCTTCAAATTTTTCATTGTCAAAATGAATGACGAAAACATCTCAAAAATTTCATTTTAATCATGAATAACTAAAAATTTCATTTTAATTGTGTAATGCTTTTTGCATTTTGTGTATATTTTTCTCTGCTAAACGTGTCTATTTGAGTTGATTTCTCAAAATACAACACTAAAAATACTGTTCAACACCAAATCAAATTCCAGAGAAAGTAGTATTTTTATGGGGAAGTAGAGAATAGTAGGATGAAAAAGAATGACACATGTTCTCGAGATAAAAAAAAATATTAACAAATCACTCAAAACACTAATTTTTTTTTTTTAAATTTTTTTTCTTGTATCAATATTTTTGACAAAACAAATGCTTAACTTTTGTATGGTACGAGCTAACTTATTATTTTTATTTTCTTTTTTTTTAAAAAAAAAAAGATTAAGGTGGCTATGTCGCCACCTAGTGAAATTTGTTACACAGCCACTCTTATCCTTTTTTTTTTTTCTCTTTTTTTATTTTATGACTTTTTTTTACAAATACATCTTTTAATTTGTTTATGAAAAAAATATAAAAATTATATTTTTATTCTACAATTTTGATGTATCAGTCTTAATTCACTCTAAATTTTTTAAAAAAAACAAAAATAAATTAAATGGCTGATTAAAACTGTAAGGTCAGCATTGTAAAATACCAATATAATTTATAACATAAAGCTTATCAAAATATAACTCTAGAAAAAACATATAAAAAATGGATCACACCAAAACATACTTTGTCAAAACTATATTCACATTACAACAATTTTTAAAACTAAAATAAAAACTACCCGTCAAACACGTTAACCAACGTATCCGTGATTTTCTGTCACCTCATTGAAGGAATTCTTTTTCTTTTTGTTAAAGCTAGTCAAGTCAAGTAACTTTACTTAAAAAAAAAAAAAAAAAAAAAAAAGTAAGTCAAGTCCACGAACTTTGGCCGTTGCATGTTGAAATTTCACGTTTGGTGTTCTCTTATTTTCTTTTGTACGTCTTCCCTAATGCGTCTTCTTTTTTTACCAGGTCAGACCCAACGTTTGAGTGAGTTTACGGGCTCCGATAATTGGCTGCTTCTTTGTGGACCCAGTCCGTCCGCCTGGCCTAAAGCTCCAATTCAGTAATAAAAATCCCAAAAATATTTGAAGTGTGTTTATTTAGTTGGTAATTGTGAATTCAAAATTGCTTAGAAAAAAACAAATTGGGAATTCAAATTCCATCGGTTGTTAAAATGAACGAATATTTTTGACAAAAACTAGAAATGGTACTATATATCGTAGTAGCTCAAAACTTGACTTGATAGGAACTTGTTAAAATGAACGAATATTGTTGAATAAAATAACACAAACCTTTTTAATAAACACATATTTTAAATAAGAACTAAACATTATTAAGAATGGATGACTCAAATAAATACATAGGAAATGAGAGGGTTAGAGGCATGATTACCCTTAGGTAGGAGTTATCCAGGCTTAGGAGTCCAAAAACCGTGGAGTATTCCTCCCTTCCTTCCACTCTACTCTCCATCTCCCTAGTGTTTCAAGGCTAATGGTGGAGTGTTAGCGGTGTAGGGTCCCTTGATATAGGACTGGGGCGTGGGGAGTGGATAAGGGTCACATTTTTTAATAAGAGGGTTTCTTAAATTTTTTTTTTTTTTTAAATCGGGCTGATTGATAATTATAAGCATAAAAATATGTGTTAATTACCCGTGTCATTACACGTTGGCCAAGTTTGTGAAAGACCTAACTCTTTTTTCTCCAAAATTCAACTTCACTTTTAATATTTCATTAATAATTTTTTAACAACTTTTTTTACTTTTTATATCATATTATTTACTTTTTATTATAATTTAAATAAAAAAACTAATTAAAAGATAAAAAAATTTTACTTTTCCATACAAAAATTTTACAACATTCTTCATCATTCTTTTAACTTTATATCATATCAATCACTTCTTATTACTATTCCAAAAAAATAAAAAAAAACAAACAAACACCCAAAGTCTTTAACAAACACCCCCATTATCCTTAACATATTATATCATAAAGCATTTTTATCTTAATGCAAAAGCATTATAATACTTGGTATAAATTATCATAATAATCACATTGCATATTATAATACTCGATCATGCAAAATATATTAAATAGGATAAAGATCATGCAATAAAAGCTTTTAATCGTTAATAAAAAGCTTACTTACCTGTTTCGCTTTACTTTATATCAACATATCTATCTCTCTAAGCTTTCTACGAACTTTCCCCTTCCTCATAATTTCTCTAAGTTTCTTTCTCTTTCTCTCATTTTTAAAAATCTCTTTCTAAGTCCAGTAAGAAAAGGGAATGAGAAACTTATGAAATTTCTCATTCAAAGGGTTACTATTTTTAGAAATTTGACAAGTTCATGAATCCCTTAGTCATTAAGGAAACTTTGATACTAAGGAAACTTTGACACATGGCATGTCACAGTACCTATTGTTGGGGACCATGAATAAAAAACATCATACGCAGCGAAAAATAATAAAGCATATGATCAAAACATAACTTCAAGAGAAAACATGGCTTTTGATTTTTCAAAGTAAAAAACAAGTTATAGTTACTTACAAATATTTTCGGCCTCTCTTAGGCATTTAGGGCTATTTAAATTTATCTTGAATCTACTTTGCATGTTTGTTGTTAATGATCTTCAAAGATGATCAAAAACACCAAGAGCTTCAAATCACCAAAAGTTTTGAAAAACTTCAAAGAACACGAAGAACAATGTTCTTTAAGAATTCAGATCTTCTTCTTGATGGCTGAATATGATATTAAGTGTGGACTCACAATTTAGAATCTTGAGAGAAAATTCTCTGTAAAATATTTTCTAACACCTTTGATGCTTACTACAAAGAGTTGTTATTTCTCTTGCACAACTTGTGTTACTTCTATCAACTTGTATCTAATGTTTCTGTATGAACCTCTATTTATAATATTATGCCTGATTGGAGAAAATGAAAAAATAAGAATCTAGAAGTCCCTGGGAAGCATTGATTACGACCACAAGGGGAATTACTTCCCTCTGTAGCTACTGGCTACGGGGAGCTATATGCGTTTAGGGCTTGGGTTTTAACCGTAGCCTATTTCCTCCTTACTTCCTACAAGGACTTGGGGGTGTTATCCTACAATCCAATACTCTTATTTTCTCTAAACTGTGCTCTTATGAATTAATTCATGAGCCCAAACCACTCCAAACCAATAGCTCTTGAGAATTAATTCTCTAGCTCATGTTTTTATAAAATAAAACAAGCCTTATTGAATATTTATTCTAGGCTCAAGTTTTATTCAATAAAAACCCACCTAAATAAATAAATAATTACTGAAGCTCATAATACCTTAATCAATTTATATCAACTGAAGGAGGGACCTGAAGGAAAATAGAATTAGCTTTCATAATCCTTTGTGATATTTTGCCACCCAATGACTCATCACACCTGACTATTAATCACAGATGATTTCACTAAACAAATGTAACTGCACTCTAATTCATATTTTGATAAAATACAATTAATCATTCGTGACATAATTATGAAATATATATTACCCCTCCATGGAATTTGGCGTTTCTTTTGCGAAGACTATTATACATCAACCATGATGATTTATCTTGATCGAGTGAAGTAGAGACTTTGGGTTGATTTATGGTGTAATTGTAATGCCCCAAAATATTTAAAAACTATTTTTATAAATATTTGACTTTTTCAATTTTTGTTAAACATTTAAATAACTTTTTAAATTAGAAAATGCAGCAATCAAACGTTCAATGATGGTCATCAAACATTTGATCTTGGAAAGTACAAACACAAACTTTGCAAAGCCTGCGCAATGCTCAGAATGTATCAGTACGAACATCAAATGTTCGATATTTTTATGGAACGTTCGATGTGATTTTATTAGACGTTCGATATTTTCACTAGACGTTTGAAGAAGAACCTTAATTCTCTTATATAAATAGACAAAACGTTTGATATTGATCATCAAATGTTCGATTATTTTCAAAAATAGATTTTTTGTAAGGAATTGGTTTAACACTCCATTCCCCTATAAATACTACCATATTTCCCTTCAAGATCACCCTAGAACCGATCCACACCTTTCAAAAAAAACATTTGATTAAACTTGAGAATGGTTTTCTAGAGGAGAGTTCTTATTTGAAGAAAGTTATATTTTTCAAAGGTAATCTCCGAACCCTTACTCTTATTATATTATATTTTACTAGTTAAGGTCATGTTCATACTTTTAAATTATGTCATAATGATTCAAAGGCTTTTATGAAGACTTTTTCAAGATGTTTTAATAAAAAAGAATTTCTTTGTGTTTTACCTCTTTAAAAGTATGTTTTTTACATTCTTTAATGTTGTTTGATGTTGATTAAATGACGTTCTAAGTCTAAGAATAATTGTAGATAGGCTTGATATGAGTTTTTGGACTTTCATGTATTTTGGACATTCATCAAACGTTCCACTGTTCTTGATCAAAGTTTGATCTTCAAAGATCAAAGTTTGATCTTCAAAGATCAAACGTTTGATAATCGTGTCAAACGTTCGATGATAACCAGAAATGTCAAGTTAGAGGTTTTTAAGAAAAAAAACACACAATAATCCACGAATAGTAAGGAATTAAATTCTAAGCATATTGTCAGGTTATTTACAGTTATCGAGGGATTTGTTAAATTTCTGAAGCATCAGACAAGCAATCGAGATAAGTGTTTTAACTAAGTAATAAAACTGCAATTTTTAAGTGCAATATGTCAAATGACTGAGTATATTATGTTCAAGCTTACCATTTTTATGATGAGATGTTATTTGCTTATATATTCTTTTATTTTTGAATAAATGGATAATACTTGCATTGTATGACATGATTGCACCGTCTCGCAATAGAATAATGGCCATGGGCTTACCATTATTACTAGTTAATTCTATGGTCAAAATAGTTTATGTTATTGAGAGGGCCTTGGATCTAATGATTTAGTTTATGACAGTACACTATTCATTAAGTGGGTCATCAATTATGGCTTAGCTAGTCAGTGTGGACCACTCGAGGCCAACTCGGTCAAACTGCTAGTATAAGACGATAGTTGTGCAATGACCGAGGGACTAGAAATTGTATCAGATGTCCTTTTGGATGCGCAAACCCTATTGAGCGGGGGTAATGTCTCAAATAGACCATATTGTTAAACATACGATGACTTATATTTATGTAGTATATTTCTTGCATTTAAAAGAAGATGTTTAATTGCCGAAGTTATGCTCTTTTTTTTAAAAAAAAAATTAAAACGTCATTTTTATCAAATGGCATACACCCGGAAGATTAGGCATGTCATTTGTGAAAATACCATGTATAATTTATAACTATCTTTTTATACCTCACATCTTTCAAAATAACTTGCTTACTAAGTCAGCCGACTTACTCAATTACTCTATTTCATAAAATGCCTCGATATTTTACAAAATCCTCAGGGAATTGATTAGTTGGAATCCTCACCAAGATTATGGTATCAAGATAGTAGTTATTGTAATCAGGTTTGATCTTTTAGATGTAAAGCTCTGTGTCTATGTTTAATAATATTAGAATTGTTTATTATATACTCAGATCAACTATTCCATTGTATACTCTGATAAAGGTTGAAATAGGAAATTCAGACAGTTACTAGTTAATTGTTTTGAATGCCTTATGGATTTTATATTCTGAATTATCCTCTCTCTAATGGATAATCTTATGTATAAGATGATTCTTAAACCAATATTTTACATATTCTCCCCTCACAAGGAGAATAAAGATATCTCTGGGTTTTAATCTGATAATTAAGGCTAGGAGGCGAACCATAAATTTAACTACAAGTTAGCTAAATTCTTAGGGCGTTACAGAAATGCACTAAATGGACCATGTAAGTTGTTTTTCCTAAAAACATTATTATTAAGAATGATTGTAACTCCTGAGACTTACGATGATATTGATTCTAAATCCTTAGAGGATTGTAAACTCAAATGACAAGTGGATGTCATTTTGATACATTTAGGAGTAAGACCATTATTGTGGAAAAAATTATCACTACGTTGGGTGATCGCATGTAGCATTGCGAGAACACATTTCTTAAAAAGGAATCCAAGTCATTTATTTAAATGATGATAAATTTCCTTTTGAGATAGATTTTATGGAGTGAATTATTCTAAATCCATAACCAGGGAATTTTGGTAAGAGTTACTAAAATACTTATGAACATGGTGAAAAAGAGATTCACAAGTATGAGAATAATTAGTAAAATCAGTTACTGAAGAATAAAGAAGTAGAGAATTAAAGTGACAGTGTTATTGACTTTAATTCTACTATGGAAGATTTCATGTAGGAATCAAAACTCAATATTAAGAATAGTCTAAGGGATTAATTAATTTGATAAAAAATATAAACTAGTGTGCAATTACAATTTTTTAGTGAAATAAATTTTAATTTAATAGTAACTTGTGATAGTCATAAGATGACAGGTGTCACAAGCCTATTTGGGGCTAGTATCTTTTTCTTTTTCTTTTTTCTTTTTCTTTGAGTCCCTATGAGAGCTAATATAAATTAACCAATCCTTGGCTTTTTATTCATTGGGCTCATTGTTTTAGTTTTTTAAAACATGCGATAGAGAGAAATAGTGCATGAGATGCATAAACAAGGGTCTAGGCCTAAGGGTAAAACTCAAGCCCAAAATGAGGAGATAGGCGCTTAGGCTAAGAGTGAAATTCCAACCCTGGCCGTGTTTTGTGAGACAAGCGAGCTAGGGTTTTTTATAACCCTAGCCATCCCCCCTATGCTAGTCCCGCATTGCCTATTCATTCTACCTCTCTAGCATTCTAAACCTATAAATAGAAGAGCATTTAGCTCTCATAAGATACATAAGAGAAACAAAAACAGTGGAGATAAAACTCTGTTATTATTATTTTTGAACACTCTCAAGAATAAAATGTGAGATCAAGTTAAGAGTTCACACTCTTGTTTATTATCAGTCATCTAAGAGAAAACTTGAAGGTTGTATAATCACAAAGGCTGCTCGTGATTTTCATTGGAAGAGCAAGAAGAAAACTTTGCCCAATAGCCAAGGAGTCGCCGTACAACCAAGTAAGTGGTTTTTACTGTGAGAAGTCTGACAAAATCTAGGACTTTAGAAAGGCCTAGAACTTGATAGTTAGTCATAATATAATGCAGATGGTTACAAACTGCGAACTGAGAAAGAAGGGAAGAAAAGGGATAAAAAGTTGTAAGTAAACACTTTTTGACCAATATTGAAATATGTTTTTACATGCTATGATATACTTGCATATTTTACTCGTGATTACGAGTTCTGCTATTTAGGTATGTTGATATGAAATACTGTATGTTTCACTGTATTTTACATGTGCTTTTATAAGAAAATAATTTGAAAGCAAAAGAACTTGAAAGGAATGAAGGAGTTTTGAAAAATGGAAGGAGCAGTGTGGAAAAATAACTTTTTTTGAGAGATGAAATATAAATATAAGCTTTATAAAGAATAAAGTTATATGTGGAAAATGTTTTGCACAACCTAGTGTTGAGTAGGGGGTGAAACGCTTAATGACCTAGTGCTAGGAGGAGGAATATGACTAGCAAACCCAGCATTAAGTGGCGGAGTACTCTTACCAAACTCAGTGCTAGGAGGGAGAGTGTGACTAACAATAGGAATACGCTTAACGAATCCATTGTTGGAAGGGGGAGCACGAACAACAAATAATAATAAAAAAAATGATATTGATTCTAATTCTGTATATATCATTATGACTATGTATGTTGTATGTTTTGACATTGAATAGTGTTTTCTATTATTAACTGATAGCAAATGCTTTAACTTAAATATGTATATTGATATGCTGATATAATTCTGGAAAATAAAATGCTAAAAAAATTGGTAGTTTGAAATCTATTAGGAAAGAAAAGTTTCTCCAATCTAAAATTATTTTACACTTACTTTGTCACTAAAGTGCATTGTTATGCAAATTTCATAAAAATCGTGCTTCTGTTTTGATATTGAAAACAAATTTTTAAGAAAACAAGAGGGATAAGTTTTAAATAAGGGCTCATGTCACAAACATGATTAGTTAGAATTATGTTTACTTACTCGATCGTGGACTCATTATTTCACTCATAAAAGTGTTGAATTTTATAAATATAGTTGCAATTAAAGAGAAAGAGTGCTCTCAACACTTAGACTATTATCCTTAAGGTCTGCAGGAGACCTTAGCTTTTGGTGTAGGCAGAGTTTTGAGAAAAACGACCATAGTTGTAGTTGCCCTATCTGGCACTTTTGTAAGCATTATAAACTATGTTTCTTTAGAAATATGTAATGATTCTCATATTTATATAAGATGTCTATTCAAATTAGTGCTTTAGTGTTTAATTTACACTTATGTAAAAGATAAGTTTGTGGTTTCAGAAGAAAAAAAAAAACAATAAGCTACTTTCGGTTGCATTATTAATGTAAAGTAGCAACACCACGTGGAATATGTGAGTGTTCTGTCAACCTAAATTAGTTAGTGCATTATAGTCAACTTGGCAGTTTGATGTGGTAAATCTGACACGTGGCAACTCATTTGAATGAGCCCTAATCTCGTTTGAACAAGACTTTTGTTTATCTTGGGTATTATAGTGGTTGCCCCTTCGAGAGGTTCTTTCTTGGTTGACGTGTCCAATTTTAAGTTATAGCTTATGTGTCAATGACGTGATGCATCCAATGTGTCAAGTGTTTGATGGAAGCTAAATGATTGGATGATTTAGACATGTGTCTTCTTTTTATTAGACACGATGTGACATGATGATTAAGTATCACTCATCACTATTGGAATGGAGGCTCGTGACCTTTAGGGCCTACTCGGACTTTATTCCCTTTGGCCTACATAAGTAGCCCAAGGCAATAGAGGACTTATAGAATGGAGGCCCGTAACCTTCAAGGCCTACATGACAACTAGGGGTATACAACCGGTTACGGTTGCGGTTATTGGGCAATAACTGCAACCGCAACCGGGGTCCCCGGTTGGTCCGTTTGTAACAACCGCAACTACAACTAGGGTCCCGGTTGTGGTTGCTAATAACCGGTAACTAGTTTTGAACTTTTGACATTATGGGGAACATGAACAAGGAAAAGTAAGAACCACTTAAATAGAGGAATCTATTGTATTTCATCATTTATTTCCCATAGCAACTCGGGATCAAAAAACACCAAATTTGATGACTTATTAAGGGAAAGACGAAGTAAGAGCATGTTATTGAAGATGTTGCAACATATGTCGGGAAGTCCTCCGTTAATTGTGTACAAACAAAATACGAGTCCAAAGGCAGGGTAAGAAAGGGTTTAGCTAATGGTGATGTTTACTCTTCCTCTTTTAATTTTTTTTTTAACTTCTTTTTGGGCTATTTTAAACTCATTTTTCAATTATTGTTAGAGCTTTTATAGTCCCATAAAATAAAATATTAGAAATGACATAAAAATAACACATGAACTTAATAGAAAAAAAACACATAAAAAATTACATAAAAAAAATAATGACATTACAAATCCCACTATATTACAAATCCCTTAGTATGCATAAAAATAACAATATTACAAATCTTACAACTTTTTAAATTATTATGTATATATATAAATCAGTTACTCGGTTACCTGATTAATAATTAGTTTTTCAAAACTAATAATCGGTAACTGCAACCAGCCTACTCGGTTGCAGTTATTTTTGATTTTCCGGTTTGTTGGTTATCCTGTTATCCGGTTATATATGGTTAATAACCGCTTCTCTTTATTCTATCACTGACTTTAACATTGTAGGTAATGGAACCGACCTCTCAACGGCTCGCCATTCTAACAATTTTGTTGTATTGCAGGGTTCTTGTATCGCAGGCCAAACATGTGTGTATTCACTATATTTATTAACAAACCGTTAAAAAGTTAACGAAAATGAGACCAAAAAAAAAAAAAAAAAAACAGTTATTTTGATAGGATTCTACAAGGGTAGAAGATGATTTGGGAGTGAAGATAGAAATGGAAAGGAAATTGTTATTGATAAAGTTCCACTAGGTAGGAATCACCATACACACAAGGTGTTGTTTAAAATACTTCAATGCTTTTCACATAGTCTTTGACCTTATTATATAAATAAACACTCCTACTAGATATTCTACTGCTAATGGATAGATAAACATCCCAAGTGTTGCTACACACAGCCAACACCCCAAGATAAGATAACAATTAAGTTTAAATTACTAAGAAAAGATAAGTTCTATCCCCCCTTGCTAGCTAGTACTACTATGCATACTTAGGATTAGGTCGCCTTATCCTACAGGCACGGCCCTTATCATATTTATAACTGTGCGAATCTTAGGCAGTGATTTAATAAATTTTAAATATTAAAAAACATTTTGATAAAACACTAAACCTCAAAGACCACTGGGGCAATTTTCCCTCAATAACTAACTGAACTTGGCTCGAAGTGTCTAAAGAAACGAAAAATATTGCGTCCAGAGAAACAAAGGGTTGAAAATGATTTAAAAGTTAAAATTAAATTAAAATATTAGTATAAATACTAACAGAATATCTTTCCACGATTTAAAGAAGTGTCACGCACTAGCTAGCCGCCAGTTTTGTAGAAGGTTCACACACCAATAATTAAAGATCAAAGTTCCTTTCCTATATTAAGAGCCTTGCTTTAATTTGCTTAAGATTCTGTTTAAAGAAGGCATCTATATATATAAGGACGAATCATTCTATTTTTGCGGCTTCATTTGTTTTTTAATTTTTTGATTTTTTAATTTTTAATTTTTAATTTTATACTTATGTTGTTGACTAGGAGTGCAGAACGTGAATCCATACAATTTTTTTTCACAAAGTGAACATAATTGCATTTTACAATGTAATTATGATCCTGTATCCGATTATGATTTAATATAGAGTATCCTATTATGATCAGGATTTAAAATTAATCATTTAATTAACTGTGTATATTATATTAATGTTGGTACCCTTTTACAAAATTTAAATAATATTATAGCATTTTGTACACTATTAAATGCATAAATTTGAAATCCAACTCATAAATCAAAGACCAAAATCATATTTTGAGCAGCACATATATCTCATTAGACACCGTCAAACTTTGGCATGATGCCTAGGAATATTACTGTAAATGAATAATATTGCTTAGGCCAACAAAAAAAAATGTGACAGCATATTACTTGAACAAATGCTCTAGGAAGGAACCGATGCGAGAAGGGCTCAAAATACTTCTAGACAAGTCTTTCAATCATACATGTGTACGTTTTATTCTTGGTATACCATATATATTCCAAAGGAACATTATTATTTCATATATATGGGCTGAATTTTTGATAGAACCTTTTCGGAGTCAAATGACACTTTTTTTTTTTTTTTTAATCACGTGTTTTCAAATGCACCCTCATAACCTTAATTCAAATGGGCCTTCCCAGTGGTGAATATATGTTTGGATTTTCAATAATATTATTGATTTACCAATTTTTTTTTTTTTTTTTTTTAAAAAAGCATTTTGGAATCCTACGTGTCGATAGGAGGAGACTTAACAGATGCCTATATATAATTTTCGGGATATCTTTGTACGGGTGTGCAAAAATTACAATATATGATCCGAAAAATACGTGGCATAATGTGAATTTTTGTTTTTTTTGGATAAAAGAAAGAACGATGAAGGATAGCAGACATATTAGAAGGGGGTCACCATCATTCATGCTATGGTCTTTAGTGTGGAAATTGACTCTTTATTTAACACCTAACAACCACGGCTTTGCCGTGATGGAACATGTTTGATGGTAGAAGGAAAATAAAAAACAATTGAAAATGGAATATTGTAGCTTGGAATTGAAAGTGGGGCGGGTCCACCAAACCTTAATATGAAATTGACATCTCAAATATGATGTTATTGAAGTACCACACGTTTTCGTGTGTTCTCCGTTCCGCTTTTGTCAATAACTTTGGGTTTTCTTTTTTTTTTTTTTTTATTTTTTTTTTATAGAGGACAACCTCAAACATTCATCCAAATGTTGCTTGGATTGTAATTTACAACACTAACCCTACCCCACCTCAATATTTACACTATACGATAAGCAAAACAAAACCAAGATTGGAATGCGATATACAAGTCATATTCGAGTGGATTTAATTGTTTGCGCATAAAAAAATTTTAAAAAAATATAAAAAAATTGTTTGCGCAGAAAGACGGGCGTTTCTTGCTCTGGGTCAACGGAAAAACTTGTGTATTTGTATGTTTTGTATGTAAGTCATCTTCGAGTGGATTCTCACAAATTCTTTTTGTTCGTTAGAATTGCCAATTATCTCCTAGAATTTGGTACCGACAATTTTTTTTTTAATTTTATTTATAGAGAGGTTGAATATATATTGCGTCCAACTTAATTTCCAAAATGTAAAGGATTTCATTGAATGGTGCAGAGTAATTACAGACGTAACTATAGTCAAGAAAGGGACTAGATTGAATAATTAATCTTATCTTTGATAATGATAGCATTTTGTTTTTTTTAAATGAAATTCTCTGGAATGATGCATATGACAGTGGTTGTTGGATGACTATGAACAAGCATCAAAACAAACACTTAATAGGACGAAGATTTCTTTTAAATTAGGTTGAAAGAATTTTTTTAATTTAGTATATAAAAAGAGAAAGTTGGAATAAACACATCAATTTTTTCTAAGATTTTTTTCAACTTTATTTCTGTAATTAAAAAAAAAAGTGTTTATTACATGTAAAGGGACACATAGCAATTTTTATAAACTAGGTTGAAAAAAGTTTCTTAAACTCAATTTAAAGGAAAACACTGTCCTTAATTCAATAATGCTAAAGTTTTAGTGGTGACACCAAGAGAATCAATGGAAGGTCCCTAGATGAGATGGTCCAAGATGAGGTTGTCCAAGTCTTGGGATGGTTTGGATTCAAAGACTTAGAGCATCACTAATAGAGTAGGTAGATGCTTTAAAATAGTCAAATTTAACTACTACTACTATTTTTTCCCTTAAGCAGAGTAGGTAATTTGTAGTTTTTGGTTTTAGAATAAATAGTAAAGGTTCCTTCTGTTAGGGTGCAATAGTACCGCTCTACTCATGTAGACGGCTCTTAGAACATGCCTTGCAGGTGCGATTTCGAATGCTATAAAAAGCTTTGGCTTTCTTCACTGGACACCAATTGGTTTTCAGATGAGATGGTCAAAGGTCTGATCTAACAAATGGTGAGATTGTTGGGTGCAATAGTGCCGCTTTACTCATATAGACGACTCTTAGAACATGCCTTGGGGAATGCGATTTCGAATGCTATAAAAGATTTTGGCTTCTTTCACTGGACACCAATTGATTTTCAGATGAGATGATCAAAGACCCGATCCAACACCATCAGCTTATTTACTGTTTATTTTAAAAAATAATAAAAAATGATAAAACTGAGACCATTTATTATTTAATTATTTTGTTTCTTTTTCTTCTCACCCAAATCACTTTTCCTTGCTTTCTACTGCACTTCGACAGATATACATGATCTTGAGAGAGAGTGAACTGAGCAAGAGAGAGAGAGAGATGATGAGTGAGAAAAGTGGATTGAGCTTGAGAGAGAGAGATCTACATGATCTTGAGAGAGAGTGAACTGAGCAAGAGAGGGATATGATGAGTGAGAAAAGTGGATTGAGCTTGAGAGAGAGAGAGAGCTGATATGAGATATTTCCATTTGTGAGATATTTTCATATTGTATGTTTAAGCTTTTTTGTGAGATATTTTCATTTGGTTTCTAGTCTTTTATGAAGCTTTTGTGAATTGCATTATTGTATGGTTGAAAGGTGTTTTTTGGGCTGCTTTGTTTTTATGATATTTCATTGATCATTAATTACTGTCGATTGCTTTTTTTTTTTTTTACTAAGAAAAATAAAATTAATGATTTTAATGTCAAGTGAATAATTACAATAAATTTTCACTATATATATTATAATGAAATTCATTATAAGTCACTTTATCTAAACATAAAATCTAATATTTTATATTTAATTGAGTGTTGAAAAGAATATAATAAAAGAATAAGAAATAATATTTAAAAACAAGTGGAAAAGATAATAGAAAATCTATTGAAGATGAAATAAAAAAAGTAATAATTAAAATGAAAAATGCTACAGCATCTATTGATATCATTTTCTCATCCTTCTATTTTTCAAAATCACCATTAGACATGTGGACCACAGATCTAATGGTGATTTTGAAAAATAGAAGGATATGAGAAAGACAATAGAAGAAAATGTAGCATTTTCCAAGATAAATAAATAGCCTAAAAAAAAAAACAAACAACCAAAAAGATAAATAGACCGACATAGAGATAGTTTGATAGATAGGCTATCTATCTATCTGACTTTGTCACGTACCCAGAGTCCAAGCCCGTGGCAAATTTAAGCTTAAAGAATACAAATGGGCTTCCAAAAGCACCTGGGCCGTCCATTTCCTCACTGACCTGGGCCAACAGGGTATATTACACCTATCTATCTATCTGACTTTGTCACGTACCCAGAGTCCAAGCCCGTGGCAAATTTAAGCTTAAAGAATACAAATGGGCTTCCAAAAGCACCTGGGCCGTCCATTTCCTCACTGACCTGGGCCAACAGGGTATATTACACCATATATCATTTGTATATACAAGACTTTTTTGATGATGATAAGGAGATAGACGCATGAAATCTTGGACATGTATTACGTAGCAAGCATACGCTTTATAAAGCAACCGTGTTTTTTTTCTTCTCTCGATCCCAAAAAGGGTTGAAAAAAAAGATCGCAGAGTTGATTAACATGCCCCTCCAGATGATAACCGATCTCATGCAATAGTGCAAACCGACCTCACAGTGATTAGTGAAAATCTTCGGCTTCCCTAAAGTATTACAGACGGCCGTACAACTGAGAAGGCAAATTAATTAATATGACAATATTCTAAATCCATACAAAAAAAGAGGCCAATTACTAGTTCAAATTACAATGTTCCCTTTTTAACTCACCGCAATAAAAGATAAAACCACTCTTTATGCCTAGAAATCCTAAACGGTATAGAAAGAAAGGCTGAAGATCACACAGTAAGTCCTTGGGGGGAAGCACCCGCGGGTGTCTTTGGTTTAGCCTTTTCCACAACAATGGCCTGAGTGGTCAACACCATTCCTGCAACTGAAGCCGAATTTTGCAATGCACATCGTGTCACCTTTGCGGGGTCAATAACTCCGGCCTGCACCAAGTTCTCATACACGTCTGTCATCGCGTTGTAACCAACTTCCCATTCGCTGTTCTTTATCTTCTCCACAACCACCTCACCTTCAATTCCAGCATTTTGAGCTATCAGTGATGCTGGAGCGACCAGTGCCTACAACACAACACAAACACATTGTTCATCAAAAATATGAACCACAGAAAGTGCTTTTTCATTATGAATCTCACAGTTACACAGCAGAGGATATGCCAATTGACCTAAATCATCCATCCAACAAAAACCCATTACCACTTCTTGGACCATGGCAGATTTTAAGGTGCACGTCCAAGGTTGAGGCACACCCTTTTGGAGGAGGATTTTGTGGCTTTTCAGGGGTGTTTCAAGTTTTTAAAAAAGCATGTACTCCCTTGCAACCTGTTTGGTCACAACCTTTCTGCACTTCCATTAGGCAGCTTGGGATTCTTTTAGATGGATTTCTAATAGCAACTGCAGCTTATCATACTCTAAAAAAGCTACAACCCTGCTAAACTGGCCCTTACGACAGACAAACTCCAATAATAACTTTCAGAAACAAGTTATAACATACCCTACATTTCAACAACTAGACTAGTATCAAACTGTACATTAGAAGTAGCCTTTGGCAGGTGTGATAGTTGTATGTCAAATTTCCATCATCTGTTGAACAGGCAATATAATGGAGTTCTTACCTTCTGCACAATATCAGCACCTAGCCTCTCATCTGCATCTTCAAGCTTGTCCTTAATGGCAGGAACAAGAGTTGAAAGATGAACCAATGCAGCACCACCACCAGGCACAATACCTTCCTCTATGGCAGCAAAAGTGGCATTCTTGGCATCTTCAATACGTAGCTTACGGTCCTCAAGCTCAGTCTCTGTTGCAGCACCCACCTTTATTACAGCTACACCACCAGACAATTTGGCAATTCTCTCAGCTAGTTTTTCTGAGTCATAAACTGAATCTGTCTCTGCTAATTCCCTCTTCAACTGTGCAATCCTTGATTGTAACTCATCCTTTGATGCAGCATCTGCAATAATGGTGGTCGAGTCCTTGGTGATGGTTACCTTCCTAGCCAGACCAAGCTGCTCAACTGAGGCGTTCTCAATAAGCAGACCCAGATCACTAGCTTGGAACTCAGCTCCTGAAATCGACAAAACAAAAGCAGAAATTGGCACCACCAAGTAACATAATTATGTAATGAAAGAAGTGTTCAAGCATCTACAATACATAAAGAACAAGTTACAACAATATGGCATCCACCTTCCCTGAGTCATATTGTATGAAAAGACTAAAAAATAAATCCATTCGATGCCAAGGACTTTTAAGGTCACAAAACTTTTACTTACCCTAATCACAATCTCATATTACAGAAAGTTATTATTCAGTGTCTGTGTCTGTGTGTCTTGTGTGCGAGAGAGGGAGGGGGGAGCAATGCCATAAAATATCTAAAAGAAAATAGGTTAAAACTATTTTAGTTGTCAACAGATATCATAATATAAAGCAAGCAGAACGCTTAGAACCAAGACATTTCATTCCAATGAAATTTAAATACCTGTCAAAATGGCAATATCTTGAAGGAGGGCTTTTCTCCTCTCACCAAAACCAGGAGCTTTAATGGCAGCTACATTGAGAATGCCTCGCAGCTTATTTACAACAAGAGTGGCCAAGGCCTCCCCAGTGACATCTTCAGCAATTATAAGCAATGGCGCTCTCAATTGAGTGGTCTTCTCTAACAGGGGAATTATGTCCTTTATTGCCGAAATCTTCTGATCCGTGACCAAGACTCTGGCATTCTCAAATTCAGCAATCAATTTCTCAGGGTTTGTAACAAATTGGGGGGAGATATAACCTCTGTCAATCTGACAGCAAGCAAGAACCAAAGATGAGCCTCAAAAGATCAAAAGCATGATCTTGCACTAGATGAACCAAAATAAAAAATCAGCCTTGTTTCTAAAGAACCACACTAACCTCCATTCCTTCTTCCACTTCAACGGTTGTCTCAAAAGAGGATGACGACTCAATGGACAACACACCATCTGGCCCAACCTTGTCAATTGCATCCGCAATCATAGTGCCAATAAGCTCATCATTCCCAGCAGATATGGTAGCAACAGCTGGAAAACAATCCCAATAGGAACAACCAGAATTAGAACCAAATTCAAAGAAGCAAAAGAATTGGTTATTGGGCAGAGAAAATCTGATATTGTAGTAAACCAAACAAAGACGAGGCAATACAATACCTTTGATATCATCACGACCTTTGACAGGCCTAGCCTTCTTCTCCAATTCTTCTATCAAGCCTTGTACAGTTTTATCAATACCCTTCTTTATTGAGACTGGATTCGCACCAGAAGTGACATTTAAAAGACCCAATTTAATGATTTCCCGAGCAAGAACTGATGCAGTGGTTGTCCCATCACCAGCAGAGTCATTAGTTTTACTTGCAACCTACCTCCCACAACCAAAACAGATTGATACATTACACAAAAACCAAAACAAGATTTCAATGCCAATTGTATAAAAAGTTACCTGTAGACGAAAGTCTAAAACAAAATTCTAGGACAAAAATACGGTTAAGAAGAAGATCTAACCTCCCTAATGAGAGCTGCACCAGCATTTTCCATAGCATCTGGGAGCTCAATAGCTCGAGCAATTGTGACTCCATCGTTTACTACTTTAGGACTCCCAAATTCATCCAACACAACATTCCTCCCTTCAAAATACAAAAGGAAACACACCAATAAGCACAATTGATGTGTCGTTAATCCAAACTGCATTGTAAAGTTTCCATAAACAAGAAAACTATTTTAAAAATGAACCTATGGAAAACAACAGCAGAATAGGTAATTGCTAAAGGCGCAAATTACATTAAACCTCATTGAATTAGTTTCAAGTTTAATCCCCATAATTGCAAGAGCTCACTTGCGTATATAGATGATGATGATAAACGACTACAAATCATCAAATGCTAATCCGCGGAAGCTTCGCATAATGGTTTCAAATGCATTAAAAAATCATAAACAACCACCGCATATAACAACAATGGTAACAGCAGAACAAGAAGTTACCCCTAGGACCAAGAGTAAGCCCAACAGCATCCGCAAGCTTATCAATTCCGGCCTGGAGTGCAGACCTTGAATTCTGGTCAAACGCAATTTCCTTAGCGGCAGCCCTCACAGAAAATCGGCTGCTTGGTTGCCTGCAATTTAGTCTGTTACTTTGCTGCTGACCACCTCTCCTCCTCAAGCTCTGAAACATCGCAAACTTACATTTTTTCATGTATTTGAATGGAGAAAGAAACCAATATATACCTCACCAACTGGAACAAAAAAATTGCAACGGAGAAAGAACCATACCCATCAATGAAAATTTCACAACAAATATTATTTAACCCTCATAAGCTCAGAACATCACATGGCTATCTTCCCTAAAGAGCTGATGCACACAAACACCCGCAAATGCACAACAAAATAACAGGACCCAGAAGATAAACCCTAGCAAGCAATTTGCCTTCATTTTCCCTCATTTCCATCGAGAACCAAATGAAAAGAAATTGTCTTCTCAACCAACAAGCAATAAACAACATGCAAAAGAGACTTTAGGCAGATAGACAAGTACCTGCTTGGGAGAGCAGAGAATGGATGCGGTTGAAATAGCGTTAGTTGATGCCATCTTTCAGAAAGCCAAGCTAGGGTTTTTGGGTTGTGGGTCAGTGAGGGAGAGTGCACAAGGGTGTGGATAAGGAAGCAACGAGGCAGTGCTGGGTCTTAGTTAGGGTTTAGGTTTATTGGAAGAGAGGAGATTCTAGAAGCTTCGTCCAGTTCCAGAACCGTTGAGAGGCTTGGTTCGGGGGCCCAAACAGAGACCATTGGAGCGTGTTTGCACTCGTGCGCTTGTACAGATTTTTTTTGGTTTAAAAATTTAATTTATAAACAAAATATTTTTGATGGTTTTTGACTTAAAACAGAAAAAAGTTACAGAAAATTTGAATGTTCTTGGCTAGTTTGGTAAATTAGTTTCTCTTTTTGTTTTTAAGAACTATTATTTGAGAAAGAAAACAGAAAACTATTTTCTATTATTTTTTCGTTAAAAAAACGTTTGGCAAACTATTTGTTAGGATGATGCGTATAAACGCAACGAAAAGATGGGACGATCCCAAGAACTTTTACCTTCAATCAGTCCATCTCATGACTTCTATGGACTGATACAAGGTTATTTGGGTGAGGTAAACTAATGGGCTGATTAAGGTCCATTGGATTCATTAGATTGAAAGAAAGGAGAATGTGGCCCAGTACGAATCTCGGTTAAATTAGGAGTCTCGATATTTCACATGACTTAGTTTCAGGTAGTTCAAGAGGTTCAGTCCTAAGAGCATTCTCTTCAACTCCTAATATTCTGGAGAGATAAACATCGACGTGTTAGACTCCAAAAAGGATTATCCTGAAGATTACTATTTATTCTGAGAATTTTGGGATAAAGTCTCATCTCCTCCCTTGGATAAAGGGGAATCCTACTCAGACTCCTTTTACGAGTTAGACATCGAGTCCACTAGAGAGACTAAAATCAACAGGAATGTAATGCCTATAAATAGCAAAACCTCCCCAAGTAAAAGGTACAAGAAATTTATGCTGCTTTAAACCCAAAGATTATTTATCAAGAAAACTAACTTAGGCATCGGAGTAGAGCCAACTGGCACCCCCAACAAGTTCCTTTGACTAATTTTCTTTTTCGCAAGGTATGTGGTGTGTAGGGCGGATCGTCATATTGGAAACTGTACTAATAGTTTGGCACCATTTGTGGAAACGATTCGATATCGTTTCTATTTTTAAGAAAAATCCGTCATGGTAAACACGCCTCCACACACGGATGCTAGGGCTAACTCCAGAGGAACCCCAAACGCAGCATATCGAGCCAAAATTGACCAGATGCAAAAAGACCTGGATGCTCTTCACCAATCCAATGCCGCCCTTCGACTACAAATCTCAGAAGGTGAAGGACAGAGTAGCCAAAACAAACAGCATGGAAACCAAGAAGGAAATTCCGAGCAGAGGAGAGTGAACCGGGATGCCAGACACCGGAAAGGCAGATCGATAGTGAAGAAACTCCAAGAGCTGATGGCGGCATTGGAGAAAAAGTGTGACCTTATGCAATAAGGGACCATTCAGAAAGACAAAGGCAAAATCTCTATGGTAGATAATCTGCTGCAAGGGATTGCTTCACCTTTCACCAAGGAAATAGTGGCCAAACCCTTGCCTGTAAAATTCAAAGTGCCCAACATCCCTCTCTTCATAGGCGCAAAAGATCTAACTGAGCACTTGGACCAGTATCAAGCCCATCTAGATCTCCATGGCACCTCCAACAAAGTAGCTTGCAGAGCTTTCCCTTTAACCTTAGGGGGAAGTGCCAAAGATTGGTTCTGTAGATAGCTTTGCAAATTTTCACGGGAAGAAAATGCAAGAAGTCTTCAGGTCATATGTTGACTCTGATTCAAGGCAAGGACGAATTTCTAAAAGACTACATCATAAGATTCAACCAAGAGAAGTTATATGTTAGCACCTTTACTGACGAGATGGCTTCGCAACCCTATTCAGAGAAATCCACCCCGATGGAGCATTGATGAGAGAGTTGGCCAAGAAGTAACTAGATGGCCTCCACGAATTTCATGGATAAGGCAAAGGAGTTTATCAACCAAGAGGAGAACCTTCGAGAACTAAGGCTCTCCAGGCAAGAGCCAGTCTTGGCTAGCAAGGAGACTGAGAAGAAGAAGAAGAAAGAACTCGAGGTCCAGACAATAACCAGCCCCCGAGTTCACAAGAAACTCAGCAATTTCAACTTCACTCCCTTAACCACAAGCGTCATGGAGGTCCTCATAGAGATAAAGAAGGATCCAGCGTTTGTACCCCATTAAAGCCAGCAGGGGAACCATCGCCCAAGAACCAGCATAAGTACTGCGCATACCATAAGGCTAATGGCCACACCACAGAGGGATGTATATCCCTCCGATTTGCAATCGAGAAGTTCATCGGTAATGGGAAGCTTGTGAAATTCTTGGTAGGTCAGAAGGGCCAACAAGACCAACACCAAGACTGAGATCGCCGACCTCGGCAATATCCACCAAGGGATGACCAAGCATGGACTCCTCCACGCTGAGACCAAGACAGGCCGAAGGTTCCC
>FXXK01001149.1:245782-273282 GCA_900184695.1 Betula pendula | reverse complement strand
TAGAGCTCCACATCAGAAACTTCTTCTCTTCGCCGAGACATCCACAAGCAAATGGTCAGGTAGAAGCTACTAATAAATCCCTCATGAAAATACTAAAGAAAAAGCTTACTAATAAGAAAGGAGTATGGGTAGAGTTCATTCCCGAAGTCTTATGGTCTTATTGAACGACAACCGGCACTCCAACTACCGAGACGCCTTATTCTCTAGCCTTTGGAACTGAGGCGGTGGTCCCAGCTAAAGTCGGGTCTCCTAGTTTCAGAATTACTCATTATAATCCTGGACTCAACGACATTGGAATCAGTCTCCACCTAGACTTATTACATGAAAGGAGAGAAGTAGCTACGATACGGATGGCATCTTACCAAAAGAAGACTGCTCAATACTTCAACAGAAAAGTAAGGCCAAGAAATTTCAAGCTAGAAGACTAGGTTCTACGAAAGGTGACTATTACAATTAGATATCAGGCCAAAGGAAAGTTAAGACTTACCTGGGAAGGACCATACCAAGTAGTCAAGTGCCACAGACAAGGAGCATATCATCTACAAGCAGCAAATGGCAAACCATTGCCGAGGCCATGGAATGCTGAACATCTGAAAAGATACTACCCGTAGAGAACTCATGTAATCTATTTCTATTGATATAATAAAGATTGAAGAATGTTCAGACTCTATGATGAAGATCTTCAACAAAAATTTTGTCTAAAAAAATCTTCTTCAGTTAATGTCAAAGTTAACTGAGGGAGTCAGATTCCAAAATCTATCTTAGTTCGTAGTTAAATCTTCTTCAGTTAATGTCAAAGTTAATTGAGGGAGTCAGATTCCAAAATTTGTCTCAATTCGCAGTTAAATCGCCCTCAGTTAATGCTGAAGAAGGAGTCAAATTCAAAAATCTGTCTCAGATAAATCTTCCTTAATTAGTGTCGAAGGTAACTAAGGGAGTAAGATTCACAAAATCGTTCTCAGTTAAATCATCTTCAATTAAACGTCGAAGTTAACTAAGGACTCATCATAAGTCAAGAACCAAGGTCAAATGCTGAGCATAGGATTGGGGGGGGGGGGGGGTGTGCATACAACTTAAAGATGTATTGATCTAAAATACCTCTTAACCAAGACCAAAATTCTTTGAGTCTTGGCTATGGGGGCTAACACACAATATGATAAGAAGCTGATAGAGTCAAAGTTGATCCGGCAAATACTAATGATAAGTCTTGAATGTTACGCATTCAAGCCCCTTAACTCGCATGTGTTATACCTTAGTTGTATTGTTATCTAATATTTTTGGTGTGTTTTAGTGTTTTCTATATTTTCAGGTCTTAGTGAAAATTCAAGACATATCATGGACATTAGGCTTGAAGGTATTTTGAAGGAAGTTAAATGCTGTAGAAGGACTGACGCTCGAGCGCCCAATCTTGGTGCTCGAGCGCCAGCCGCAAGGAGGCTTGGCGCTCGCAAGCAGCGCGCGCAGGAATCGAGGGTCAGAAGCACTTGACGCTCGAGCGCCCAACCCTAGCGCTTGAGCGCCGTCGTATCTNAAGGAAGTTAAATGCTGTAGAAGGACTGACGCTCGAGCGCCCAATCTTGGTGCTCGAGCGCCAGCCGCAAGGAGGCTTGGCGCTCGCAAGCAGCGCGCGCAGGAATCGAGGGTCAGAAGCACTTGACGCTCGAGCGCCCAACCCTAGCGCTTGAGCGCCGTCGTATCTTCCAGAACTGGAAGATATTTTTATGACAGCAAATGATGGCAAGATCTTTTGGGGTCTGATATTGCGGCTTGTCAGTCAAATGTAGGCGCCGAAATCAACCCTTAGAACCGCCCAAGACCAATTGGATGAAGATTTTTGTAGTCTTAACTCCCTTGTAAAGATCTAAGCCCCTCTTTTCCCAATATATCCAAAACTGACGGGAGAGGGGGCAGTAGCTCGTTTTACTTATTTTCCTTAGTGTTTTTGCTTATTTTGCTTGTAATTATTGTTGTAGACAGTAAGTAGAACTCTCCCTTAGCACTTGCTCTCCTTGGGTTTTGGGTTTCTCCAAATCAATGGAGTTATCCAACTTCCACATGAGGAACTAAATCCTTTTTAGGGTTTTGATGTAGCTTGATCCAAGTGCTATGGGTTGAGTAGTTTTAGCTTGGTTTTTGAATAAATGGTGTGGTGATTGTGTATCCATATGGGTTGTTCTTCATTTTATACATTTGAGATGGAAATCAATCTTTGTCTATGAGGATTTGTTCAAAGTCTTGAATGTTTTCAATATCTTTGATGTCTTTGATTGAGAAGGTATAGGATATACAATGATACTTTGACTTGATGTTATGTGAGTTTGATAGGTCATGCTAGGGACCACAACTCAATTCCATGTTAGCTTAACTTAGAATAGAGGAAAAGAGGGGTGGAAACCTAAGATGTTTTATGCTTATTCCATGATTTTGGATAGGCTATTAAGAGGGTTTCTATTGCATGCTAAGGAACATAGGTTAAATCACATGTAGGTTAAGTGAGTGGCTTATGCAAACTTATGATGTTTTATCATTTCCTCTTGGTAGTATACTTTTGATGAGATGTTGTGAGGTTTGACACCCTTCACACACTCAAAACCATGCTTTTGTTTGAGAGCCATGCTAGGACTAGTTAGCTTGTGGTATGAGGATTGAGTGAAATCAATTCCCTATACCTTCTTAATTCTTTTAGTTCAATTTGTGTAGTTTAGTTTAAACACTTTTCGGTTTTTAAGTTTTTAGTTTTAAAACACAACTTCTTTGATTGATGAGTTGAGTTAGGTAGGATTTTAGAAATTCCATATCATACAACCGCACACAATCCCTGTGGATCGATACCCTCAATATAGACCTATCTACAAAGATTCGTCCTATTGCGAGTGTTTATAAATTTAAACTTGATTTCTAAGCGCGATCAACTAATAATCAAATCAGTATCGAAACCAAAGCAACAAGGCTCAAGAAGAAAAATGATATTTATAAAGTACAAAAGACAAGACATTTTAGAAAAGAAAAACCACAAAAATATACAGAGGAAGTATCCTAAAACTAAGTCTTAGGAGCATAATCATCCGAGTCAGAGTCAGAGTTGGAATCGTCTAAAGGCACAGAAGGAAGAAAGGGGTCCTTGGGATAACCTGCTTGACCCTCAGTCCACTGAAGGGCATCAGGAAACAAATCTTTTCCCAGATCGTGAAGTTCTTGGGTAGCTTGCTCTGGAGGAGGAAGGAAGTCAACCGGGAGTTTGTCATACTCGACTTTGAAAATGGTAGGGTTTGAAGCTATAGTCCTAAAATTCTCAAAACCCCATTGAAAGCCGCAAGCCCAACTATGGTCCCTATATTAAGCCATAAAAGAAAGCTGCTTCAAGAAGCGAATGGCCTTGGCTTTGTAGTGATAATATCTCTTTCGAAGCTTTCAGTATTTACTCTTAGTTTCTTCTAACTTTTTGATGATGGCATTGAAATCGTCATCAGCTTCCTTCTTCTCAATCTGCAATTGAGTTTCAGTAGCTGTTAGCTTCGTTTGAAGCTTAGAACAACAAATGTCGATATCAGCTAACTTGGCCTCAGTCTTTGATTGTTTAGCTCGCAGGAGAATACACTCTTCAGTTTTCTTAGCCAATTGGGAAACCAGATGATCACAATCAACAACTTTATCTTTTGTAGATATCCTTGCTTGCTGGCTTTTAGTAAGTTCTACTTCTTTTCCAGCTAGAAGCCCTCGGAGTCTCTTTACCTTGGATTCATAAGGCTTTAACCTAGCCACTTCAAAATCTAAACTCCTCAGTTTGGCTATCATCTATGCCAGTTCCTAAGGATAACTAGATTAATGGTCCAGATACTCTTGATACAAAGCTGCTACCTTAACAGCATGTTGAGACAAAAAACAAAAACTTAGAAGGAGAAATCAAATAAAAACTGAAGCAGAAGTCATAAAAGAAAAGGAAAGCAAGAAACATACAACAATTTGATGATGCACTAAGATGTCAGCAAATCGATCAGGAGTGGTCCTTCCAACACCACCTTGAAGATAGCCTTCAGGAACCAAGGCCCGAAGTGCTTGCAAAGGGCATCCCAGCAGTCCATCCTTCAAAGAATGTATGGGCAATTTTCTGCCACCTATTGCAGAAGTCAAAGTCAATTGATGAGAGGGCCCGACTCCAGGAGTTGGGTTCAAGTTGGGAGGAGGAACCATCTCAAGAACAGCTCCTGTGCCCTACTCAGTGGCTTTTGAGGGAATCTTTGAAGTACCTTTGTCGAGAATAGATCTCTTCTCGGTCAGATTCAGAGTTGTCTGAAATGTTATGTATCTCAGCATCAACTTGGGACGAAGTTGCTTCTGTTGGAACCTCCAAGAAGGAACTTGGGATAGGAACTTCACATCGAGGATAAGACACCTGAGAATCCCTAAGAAGATCACAAACTTGCTGGCTCATGTCTTCATAGCGAGGCTTATTTGGAACTCTAGTGTTTATGCCTTTCCCATGATCCATGAAGGGACGCTTTTTAGTTGCAGTAGTCTTGAACCGAGAATCGGGACCTTTGAGGCCTTCCCCACCAGTTCGGATAACGTCTCCCATTAATTTTTTGTTGAGGTTCTGAGGCTCCCTCGCCATGTCTGAATCGCTGCATTCAAAGTCACTGCCCACAGAAGCCAGTAGTTCCTCCAAATTTGGCACCCTTTTGATACCTGTAAATGATTTGCCAGCAAAACTTGATTCAAGTTATCTTGTCGATTCCTAAGTTGAATCCTCTGGGAGTATGATACTTGGACGTTGTTGCTTTTCTGGACTTAGTCCCTTCCTAGGTTTAGAAGAAACTTCAGGCATCGACGCAGGGACATCCCTTCTCGTGACCTTAGTTGCCCCTTTCTAAATAGGAGTGGATCTCGGGCGAGAGATGGCTTTACCCGGCATCTTCTTGCCCTTCTCAACCTTGGCTCTCTTCTTTTGTTGGATTTTCTTGCCTTTTCCCTGTCTTTTTAGAGGGGGCTTATCCTTAGGAATTGAATACCCCAAGTACTTTCTCATGTTGGCATTGGTTAACAGGACTTTGAAATCTATCAACTTCACGTTGTTTATATCCTGGGCAAAGTCGAGTATGGTTGCCACTCTTTCAGCGTCATCCCTACTCAGGTCAGGAAGTTTTGTCGCTAAACAATATAAAAAGATAACTTAGCATAAAAAATAGATACAGAGACACAAAAAACAAAGACATGAAAGACAGAGATAGAAGATAAACAAACCTTCGATCTTAAGAGCACTCTAGTGTCTAAGGATCCTCTGTTCTTCACTCAGGGTCTCGGTAGGTAGCATTCCCAGGCTCCCGAGATGTAAAAGTAATCATTTATCCACTCTTTGTTTCTGGTAAGTGTGGAGTGTAAGGTGATGAAGAGGTTTTTGGCACGGCTTTTGAAGGCGATGGTCCCATCAATGTAAGCTTGAACGTGGTATATGTGGAAGAATTTTCTAATGGACATCATGTGACCACTAAGAATGGTGGGCCACTGTATGTATGAGGCAAAAAAATACATCCATCCATTAGGTCTGATATGGCTTGGGGATAGGTGAAGGAATTGAAGCAGTTCTCAAGCTTTGGCAGGGAAAGGAAGACACAGCCCACCGAGAAACATTTCCTATAGAGACAGATCTCGCTGTTATCAAAAGCCCTAGTCACTGGGTTTTCAAAGTGAAGTTGAATGGAGGAGGGAATGTCACATTCATACCGGATTCTTGCCTCATCTTCAGAAGTAAACTTGGCGTCATTAGAATCTTCCAGTGGGATGTAGGATATGAGGGCCCGAACTCCACCCTCAACCTAGGGCTCCTCATCCTTGTCGGCGTGAAAATGGGAGGTACTGGAACCTCTAGCTGAAGAACCTTCGGAGTGAGTGGTAGACATCGGCGGAAGATGAAGTAAAGGTGGAAACAAATGAGAAAAACTTAATAAGGAGGAAGGTTAGAGAGCAACAATGGAGAAGAAGAAGATGAACAGAAGGTATTTAAGTAGGGTATTATCTTGGGAAATCAAGAGGTGAACATTAAAGGAGAACGAAGCAATCATGGAAAATGGGTTGCCCTAGGAAATCAAATCTTTACCAAAGGACATGCTTGCAGAGAACACATGTCGAGAAACCACAGATTGGAAGACACGTACCCCAGGTCACACCAATCGTTAGAAGAATCTCAGGAATCGTGACAGACTACAAATCCCAGCTTAAGACGTGGATAGGAGTTGGAATTTGCATAGTCCAAAAGTTGTTAGGACAATGAAGCGCCACTACAGGTATACTGTCATCTTGACACGTGGAGCAAAATAGTCAAGACCGAGGTTAACAATGGCAGAGGCATTTAAAGAACCGAGATGTATCATCTTCTCAGAGCTTTCAAAGAATTTAATTCGTGAAACCGAATCATATATCGGATTGGGAATTGAGGGCTAACTATTGGAAAATATTCCCCTCCTAACTGGCCCATCTCATGACTTCTATGGACTGATACAAGGTCATTTGGGTGAGGTAAACTGATGGGCTGATTAAGGCCCATTAGATTCATTAGATTGAAAGAAAGGAGAATGTGGCCATCTCAGTTAAATTAGGAGTCTCAGTATTTCACATGACTCAGTCTCAGGTAGTTTAAAAGGTTCAGTCCCGAGAGCATTATCTTCAACTCCTAATATTCTGGAGAGATAAACATCGAAGATTTAGACTCCGAAAAGGATTATCCTGAAGATTATTATTTATCCCAAAAATTTTGGGATAAAGTCTCATCTCCTCCCTTGGATAAAGGGGAATCCTACTCAAACTCCTTTTATGAGTTAGACACCGAGTCCACTAGAGGAGACTGAAATCAACAGGAATGTAATGCTTGTAAATAGCAAAACCTCCCCAAGTAAAAGGTATGAGAAATTTATGCTCCTTTAAACCCAGAGATTATGTATCCAAAAAACTAACTTAGGCATTGAAGTGGGACCAGCTAGCACCCCTAGCAAGCTCCTTCGACTAATCTTCTTTTTCGCAAGGTACGTGGTGTGTAGGGCAGATTGTCATATTGGAAACTGTACTAACAAAGTTAAACATGTCTAGATTTAAAAATAAAGGCACCAAATAGTGTTATTTACATGAGAATTTGGCCTATCCTAAGCATGTTGGGCTTTATATTCTCCTTGGAATTCTTCTTGCATTTTTTATGTTGAAGAACACAAAGAACTTGTTCTTGAGGAATTGATTTAATCTTCAAATCTTCTCTTTGATGACTACATATGATTGTGAGTTTGGTCTCACAAAACTATTCTTAAAAGAATAGCTAGAAGTATTGAGAGGACAATTTTTTCTCTCTCGTATATTTCACCCATGATAAGTGCTATAAGTGCTGAATATCACACATTCAAGCCCCTTAATTCACATATGGTAATCCCTTAGTTTCATTATAATATGATATTTTGTCTTATTTTTGTGTTTTTCTTGTATTTTGTAGGTTTTGAAAGAAAAGAAGTCAATTCTATCAACTCGGGCTGAAAACACATCAACTATTGCAAAGCTGCTGAACATTTGACCCTTGTGCACTATTTTGGCCATAACTCTTAACTCAAAACTCGGATTAAGGCAAGGTCAAGGGCGTTGGAAAGAGGACTCAGAGAGGAACAAATCATTAAGCAAAATCTGAAATAGATAAGGTTTGCTTGAGTGACTTATCAGGGTGGCTCGAGCGACCTTGTGTGGTGAACAATAACGTCGGCAGATCCAATTTTGAAAAATCCTAAACCTATTGCAACTCGATTTTGGACTTCCTAGGGTGTAAGAAATTGACTAGGGTTGTTCCTAAACTCTATAAATACATCCCTAAGTCCTCCAAAACGGAGACACAAGCTTGAGGAGAAGAATCAAAGGCTTCAAAGAAGGGTTTTTCTTAGTTCTTTCTTTCTTTTTAGTTTTTCTTTGTTATTTTCTTATGGGGATGATTTTCATCTGAATATGTGTAGCTAATACTTTAGTTATGGCTCGATTGAAGCCCTAATCATATCTCTTTAAGGTTTCAATTTGTCTTGCTACAATTTATGTTTTGATGCTTAATTGATTTATCTTGGGTTTTTGTTCGTTCTTCATATGGGTTATGTATGGGTTTGATCATCTTATGCATATAACATGTGTAGAGTGTTATCTAGGTCAATTTGGATGACCGAGTCCTAGGCCTAGTAGAGTGACAAAAGAACCAATTGCGGGTTCTTAGGGTAATCAACATAAAAGACCAGAATATACACTATGTTCTAGGTCTTAGTGTGTTTGTCGATCTTCATAGATTTATGCTTTCTTGAGGAACAACTTAGTATACACCCATGCTAAATTCCTCAAGAAAGAAAAGAGATAGAATATACACCCATGCCTAATCTCGTTGTTTAGGGAAATCAATAGCTTTTAGAGTATACACCCATGCCCTTAGGCTGGCAAACATTGAGTATCTTGACATGATTGTAGCATTGTACATATTCTGTTCTTAATTGAGTATGATTAGCGGTGGATATCGAAGCCCTAGCCCTTTATTCTTACTATTTCAATTCAATATTTTATCTCGTTTCATTCACAATATCTCTTTAGGGAATTTTCTTTAAACATAGTTTACCAATCCTCATGGGAATGATCTCGTATTTGCCATCTATACTATTGTTTTGATCTTGTGCACTTGCGAGTAAAACGTGCATTTATTCGCCTATTTATTTAGGTGGATATTTGTACAACAACCCACTCAACTATTCTTAGAACTTGTGTGTTTATGCTCTCTATGGACCTGTATTTATAGATTTTACATTTGCTTGAAGAGAAGATAAGAGAGAATTTTAGATTCCCATGGAAGTAGGGATTTCGGCCCAGGGGAGTAACTCCATTGTTATTACATGGCCATGGGGAGAATTCCTTCTCCCCATGTGTCTTGGACTAGGTTTTATCCCAGTCCATTCTTCTTACTTTCCTGCATAGGTTTACGTTTTATCGTTTTAGCTCAATGCTCATTTCTTTGGACTATACCAAGGAATTAAATTCCTTAGCCTAATCCTCTCCAAATAATGGCTACTTGAGATAAATTCTCCAGCCCATGTTTTTATAATATGAAACAAGCCTTCATGAATATAAATTTTAGGCCAATGTTTATTAAATAAAAACTAACCCAAATAAATAAATAACTGAGGCCCAAAACAAATAGTCAATTTAAATCAGTTCAAAGAGGGACCACTATTATTCACAATTAATTCTACTAAACAAATGTAACTGCACTCTAATTTTTATTTTTATTTAATCAAATAATCCTCGTGACTTATTTAATACATATCAACCCTCCATGGAATCATTCCGTAGTTGAATCAAAGTCTAGAAACTATCATTTTATTCACTACCTCTTTTCCTTGAGTACCCAAATTTAATTACATGATTATCCTTTGTAGTCTATGAGACTCATTGTCACTATATGCATAAAAGTTTCAATAAATCCTACTAAAACACTCAGGCCCAAACTTTAAGATAATCACTCCTGTTAAATCTTAAACAAGAGGAATATTTCTTATCACTTTGTTCCTGACAAAGGACTTGAATTCCTTCTTGAAGAAAGATCTTCCCACAATGCTACATGCGATCATCCAATGCACCAAGATATTGGCCATTGGGAGGTCTTACTCTTTGATACATCAAAGTGACCTACACTTCATATCTGGATTTGCAATCTTCTCAGGATTTAGAGTAAATTTTATAAGCCGTCAAGCACGTACATCATTCTTTATGACAGTTATTTAAAAGAATGATGACTCATATGATCAGTTCGGTGTAAAGTATTACATTGCTCCTACACCAACATATCAACTCGAAACCCACATACTTCTCCTGATCAAGATAAATCGTTAAGGTTGACATATTATAGTCTAAATGGAATTCCTAGTTCAATTTACGACTACACACAATCTTTTTATAAGTTATAAGGACTTATGACTATGATTTTCTGTGTGATAATCTCCATTACTCATACCATAGTTATATACTGTAATACCCCAAAATATTTATAAGGGTTTTAATTAATAAAAATACCTATAATTTTAATAATTGTCAAAAGAATTATTATTATTATTTTTAGAAAATACACCTATCAAACATTCAAGCTTTACTCCTCGAACGTTTGATAGCGTCGTGTAGCACTGTTCACGTTGCCCACGTGTTTGCACATGTGCAGAACATGTGTCAGATAGTACATCGAACATTTGATATAGTACAAGCAAACATTCGAAGAACAGTACATCGAACATTCGATGACGTACACCAAACATTCAATATAGTCTCGAAAGCACTTTAAACCCTTGGACCACCTCAGCTCGTTTTCACCCTTATAAATAAGCCTCCCCCATCCTTCATAAACCACACCAATCTGGCCCAAACACTCAATGAGAGTGAAAGAGAGAGAAAGAGATAGAGATTTTAGAGAGAAGGGTCTCTTGGAGAAGATTATCCACCTCAAGGTAACCTTCAATTACAAACCCTTTCCTTAACATTCAAATGACCTAGCCTGAGACATCAACATCAAGATCCACCCCGACCCAAACCACAAAGACTGCCGCCCTGTATTTTGACACCACGAGATTCCGGGACATTAGCGCAGCTTCAGAGTACGTTGATAGCTTCTACAAGCGGCAGCTGCTTGAGGAGCACTTCGTGGATGTCGCCGACATAAGGCAGGAGTCCCCAAGAGTTGTGGAGCTTTTCGAGGCCTAGGGATGGACGGAGATGCTTTTCGAGATGGGTTACGCTGCCCTCGAGCTAGTACACGAGTTTTACTCAAATATCCACAAGCACGGGGAAGGCTATTTCATGACTTGGCTCCGAGGCCACCCCATCCGCATAGATGCCGACCTGATAGTGCCCTCACTCACACTCCTAGGGTGCCCGACTCTGAGTTCCCATGGTCAACGGACGACACACCACCGTGATATGCACTAGTAGAGTGCTTCGCCGAGGGACAACCCCACGAGATGGCCATAGAAGGGAATGGAGGGTTCAAACTCATAGAAGGGAATGGAGGGTTCAAACTCAACAATCTGTCGGCCAAGTACTGGATCGTGTACATGTAATGCCCCAAAGATTTAACAAGATTAAGGACTTGTTTTGAAGCCTTAAATGTCTAGAGAATGTTTGATGGATTTTGATACGCGCGAGTTTTCAACTTTAAATTTATAACTACTCACAAAGAGCAAACCCTTGCAGAATAGGTCTATAATGAGGGTATCGATCCGTAGGGATTATGGTGGTTGTTTTGCTATGAAGTTTCTAAAATTCCATCCAACTCAACTCGGAAAAAGAAATGGTTTTGTTTTCTTTTAAAAACTAAAACAAAGTAAGCATAAACTAAGATAAGCAAGTAAGATAACGGTAGTAGGAAGAGTAAAGGGATTTGATTTCATCCAATCCTCATACTACAAGCAAATTGTATCTAACATGAATTTTCATCATTAGCATAATACGAGCGCGTAATGGGTGTCAACCATACGACGACCTCAACATGAAAATACTTTTAAGAGAAAATGATAATGCATCTTAGTTTCGCATCAATCACTCACCTAACATCTACATGTGAGATAACTTGTGTTCCCTAATATAGATTATAAGATCTCCTAATAGCATACACAATTTAAGGAAAAAGCATGATACATCATTGATTTGCACTAATCTTTCCACTTACACTACATTAACCTAAGTTGTGGATTGATTTGTGGTCCCTAGCATAACTCATCAAACTCACATGAAATCACGTCAAAAAGCATCATTGCATAGCCCTAGTTCCCTCAATCAAAGAAAATGGAAACATTGAATTCATTTAAGATAAAGAAAAATTTCTCATAGACAAGAAAAGGATTTTATCATAAATGATATAATCATGAAGAACAATCTCTCTTAAGCTATACAATCATTATACATATGCATAAAATCCTAGCTAAACATAATCAACCCATAGCACTTTGGAAAGAATTATATCAAACCCGATAAAAGAGTTAGCTACTCATGTTGGATTTGAGAATCTCCATTAGATTGGAGAAAACTATTTCCTAAAGAGTTTTGGAGCTATAGGTCAAGTTCTACCTACTGCCAAAGCAAGAAAATAATGTAAACTAAGCTTAAAATTACACTTGAAACTAAAATCAAAACTCTCTACAAGTCTTGGCTGAATTCCATTTTATAGAGAGGGAGAGACTTGTAGATATTATTACATGATAAGGGAGATAAAAAAATCTTGAGTCATGTGGCTAGGACTCCTCCAAAGAGAGAATTCGGCGCCTACATCGCCTACCAAGCCGCAATCTTTGATAAAAGATATCAACTTTCCGTCATTTGCTGTCAAAGATATTTTGCATTCTGGAAGCTTCGATGGCACTCAATCCCCATCCTTGGCGCTCGATCCCCAGCAGCGATTGATCCCCAAAGAGTGGCGCTCAATCCCCAGGCATTCTTCAGCCCTTCAACTTTCCCTTGATACACTTTAAGCCTAATGTTGATGATTTTGCTTGTATTTTTTTACATTAGGTCCTACAAAATAAGACAAACACTAAAACATAACAAAATATTAAATTACAATACAAAGTAAGATTTAACATATGCGAGTTAAGGGGCTTGAATGTGTAACATTCAACACTTATCAGATTCTGTGGAACGTTCGATGTGTCTCATGATGCACTGTGCACACTGTTCGCCTGAGGTCATGCTTCAGTGTGTGTGTCAGACCGTACCAAACGTTCGATGTTTTTATGGAACATTCGATGGAAACCTTTAGACCGTTGGGTAATAGTACATCAAATGTTCGATGGACCTAAAAACTTATCAGTCTTTAGCCAGACGTGCCAACCCTTTAAATAGGACCCCTACCCCTCATTTCTACTGTTCACTCTCGACTTGGAGCTCAGAGAATGTTTAAGTGTGAGTGTAGAGTAGAGCTTGGAGAAGGAAAAGGCTTTTTGGACTTTGGAGGTATCCATCCTAGCCTAACTTGTTCTCATGTTGTTATTTACTTGTTGTTGCCTTGTTTAGTTAGTTGTTATGTCTTAGCTTTTGTGTCGATTAGCAATAGGCTTGATCATTTCGGGTTGTGTTGGTTTTGTGTTGATTTCAGGAGTTTAACACTTCAAACCCCGTTTTTTAAGTATGAAACCTCTTATTTCCTCTAGTGAGACCTTAGGGAGACCCTAGGAGAAGTTAGAATACAGAAAGGACTAGGTTCTGGTCCAGAATGAGTTTCTGGACCTCATCAAACGTTCGACCCTCTTGGTCAAAAGTTTGATGTTCGGGCCTGGAACATTTGACATTTTAGTCAAATGTTCGATGCTCTGACAGAATGTCGTTTGGGGTTAGTAGAGGCCTAGGACTTATTTAGCTCAAGACATAAAACTAATGATAAGACCATTTCTCATATTCGGAAGTCGGAGATTCCATGGAAGATTATTTGGTTGATCCCTTGTAATGTCCCAAAATATTTAAAATGAATTTCCCGAATTATTTGACAAAATATTTTTGTTAAAAAAATACCCACTCTTTTTATAAAGCATTAAAATAATATTTTTTTTTAGAAAAAAGACAACCATCAAACGTTTGATAAACAATACAGTCATGTTTTCTGCAAGCCTACGCGTGCACAGAATAGATTTTAGTACAGTACATCAAATGTTCGATGCTTTTTTCAAATGTTTTATAAGAAACCCTATAACCGCTGGGTAATAGTACATCAAACGTTCGATGTAATACATCAAATGTTCGATCATGTCCCAAAATGGATTTTTCGTAAAGGACCAGGAACTTGCCCCATTCCCATATACAATAAACCCTACCTTTTAGTAAAAACTTACCTCTCTCGCCCAAAATCCCCATGAACCCATTTTTATAATGCCCCAGGAAGTTAGCTAACTTTTAGTTAAATTCATGGTTCGCCTCCCAGCCTTAATTATCAGATTAAGACTCAGGGATATCTTTGTTCTCCTTGTGAGGGAAAAATATGTAAAATACTGGCTTGGGAATTACCTTATACACAAGTTTATCCATTGAAGAGAGGATAAGCCGGAGTATAATGTCCATAGGGCATTTAGAACAATTAACTGGTAATTGTCTAAATTTTCTAATTTAACCTTTATCAAAGTTTTCAGCAGAATAGTTGATCTGAGTGTATAATAGACAATTTTAACATCATTAAACATAGGCACAGAGCTTTACATGTAAAAGATCAAACCTAAATACAATAATTGATGTCCTAATACCATAACCTTGGTGCGGATCCCAACTGATCAAACTCCTAAGGGTTTTGTAAAATACCGAAACATTTTACGAAAATGAAGTAACTAAGTAAGTCGGCTGACTTAGTAAGCAAGTTATTTTGAAAGATGTGAGATATAAAATAAATAAAAAGGCTATTAAGAACTTCTCATGATATTTTCACAAATGGCGGGTCTACTCCTCATTCTTATGCCCTTTAACAAAAATGGTGTTTAATTTAAAAAATGGGACATAATCTCGGCGATTAAACTCTAAATCTTAAATGTAGAAATATGTTTCATGAATACTATATAAATAGTCATATGTTAATAATATGGTCTATCTAAGACATTACCCACTCTCAATAGGGTTAGCGCGTCCAAAAGGACATCTGGTACAATTCCAATGCCCTAGACATTGCCCAAACGTACCGTCTTATACTATCAATACGACCGAGTCTAACCTCAGGTGGCCCACACTAACTAGCTAAGCCATAACTGGTGACCTACTCAATGAATAGTGCGTTGTCACAAATTAAACCATTGGATCCAAGGCCCTCAACATAAAAAAAAAAACTATTTGACATAGAATCAACCCGTAATTATAGTAAGCTTATGACTGTTATTCCATTACGAGATGATACAACCATGTCATACGATGCAAGTATTGTTTATTTATTCAAAAATAGGGAATATATAATCAAATAACATCTTATCATAAAATGGTAAAGTAAATCACATGGAACATTGTGATCAATCATCTGACATATCGTATTTCACAAAAATGCAGTTTCTTTACTTAGTTAAAATATTTACCATAAATACTCATTCGATGCTTCAGACATTTTGCAATCCCTCATTAATTATAAAATAACCTAACAATATGCTAAAAACGTAATCTCTTACTAATCGTGAATCATTGTGTTCTTTGTTTTAAAAACCTCTAATTCAGCATTTCTGGCCATCATTAAACGTTTGATCAAGAACAGTGGAATGTTTGATGAATACTCAGAATGCATAAAAGTCCAAAAACTCCTATCAAACCTACCTATAATTATTCTTAGACTTAAAACATCATCTAACAACATCATACAACATTAAAGAACGTAGATAACACACTTTTGAAGAGGTAAAACACAAAGTGATTCCTTTTACCAAATTTTTTTGGAAAGTTAACATAAAAGCCTTTGAATCATTATGACATAGTTTGAAAACATAAACATGATCTTAGCTAATTTTAAAGCATTAAAATATAACATAATAAGAGTAAGGATTCAGAGATTACCCTTGGAGAGTATAGTTTCCTTCAATGAGATCCCTCCCTTAAAAAAAATCCTTCCCAAGACTTAACAAACATTTTCTGGAGATTCTGGGTCGAGCTTAGATGATTTTCTGAGGAAATTGGGTATTATTTATAGGGTAATGAGTTGTTAAACCGATCCCTTACGTAAAATCTATTTTGGAAAATGATCGAATGTTTGATATACAATATCGAACGTTTGATCTATTTATATCAGAAAATCAAAGGTTCTTTATCAAACGTTTGATGGAAGTATCAAATGTCTGATAAAAGCACATCAAACGTTCCATAAAAACATAGAACGTTTGATGTTCGTACTGACACATTCTGAGCATTGTACAGGCTTTGCAAAGTACGTGACTAAACTTTCCAAGATAGAACGTTTGATGGTCACATTTTCTGAATAAAATGCTATTTAAATGTTTTAACAAAAATTGAAAGAGTGTTTTTAATCAATCTTTTGCTAAATATTTATAAATATAGCTTTTAAATATTTTGGGGCATTACAATTTCAAAGGCTAAGAGAAGGATCCTTGGGGGAAGATTTTTCATTTGAAGAAGATTACCCTCTCCAACGGGTAACCTTCGAATCCAGACTTCTACCTACATTGTATTTCATTATTCTACGTTGGTTATAGTCATGTTTTGTTTTCAAAAATTCCAAAGAATTTTGATAAAATAGAAGATTTTTATGTTTCATTTCCTTAAAGACATGTTTACTATGTTACTAGATACCGCCTTAAGTCTAGATATAGTTGTGGTTAGATTTTGTAGGAATTTTTGGAACATTTAAGTATTCTGCCCTCAATCGAACATTCCATTGTTCTTGATTGAACGTTTGATCTTCAAGAACAAACGTTCGATAATCGTGTCAAACGTTTGATAGTTTCCATAAATGCCTAAATTTCTTAATCTAATAGCATCACAAACATATAATAATATAAACTACCTGCAAAATAAACTAAGCACAATTAATAGGGTGTCAAAAAAATGAGTACCTTTCAATGAATCAACATTATGATCTTGAGGGATCTTGAAAATAAACCAAGCACAATAAGGTGCTAGCCAAATGATGCAAAACAATAAAAACAAATAATGAATTAGAAGAAGAAATGATGGAACATAATAAAAAAGGAAGTGAAAAAGTAGCACTAAAGGATCTACGAACTTATTAGGACCTCCCTTAACCCTCTTCCCTTTTGTATTGCTAAAAAAAAAGACATTAGATTTATCAATCAAAATATATGTGGGTCCTTATTCTTATCATTTTTCAGACTTTTTGACTATCAAACACCTCTCTTTCTCACCTCACGCCTAACGCCTCATCTTATCTTTTTTAAAATCAATGACTAAAGACAACTCAGTCATTATATTTATCTTTCAGACTTTCACTTTTCCTTTTTAGAAGTTTTTCATGCCTTAAAGCTTCAAGCCTTCAAGCGAATCAAGCCTTCAAAGAATCAAACATAACACCCTCTCTTCTCAGTTCTCAACCCCCAACATGACTCAACACCGGTCCACCACCCATTCCCACCTTCTTCTCCTTCGGTCCTTCTCTTATGGTATGGCTTTGAGGCTATTTCTTTTAGAAAAGCCCCAAATTTCAATGTATAAGTCAAATAGAGTCTATAGAGAAGTGAATGCAAAGAACTCACGGTGCACTGCTTTACTACGGGTGCATGACCGGCCGACGGTAGTAGATGCACAGACGGATCATGGTCTTTCCAAAGCAGTTCTCAGTCATCTCGCCTTTCGGTATTGATAATCGCGCTAGCGTTATCGATTTTAAATTTATAATTAACTGCTCACGATAGATCGTATCTTCGTAGGACAGTTCTAAAAGAGGGTATCATCCGCAGGGATTATATTGGTTGCTTTGCTATGAAGTTCTCAAGATTCCTTCCAACTCAACTTATGAAAAGACATGGTTTTGAATTCCTTAACAACTAAAAGATATAAATTGACAACAATTAATTTAAAGAAAAAGGGAGTAGGGAGAGTATAAGGATTTGACTTCATCCAATCCGCATACTACAAGTGACCTACATCTAGCATGGATCTTTTGACATAAGTATAAAGTGAGAGTGCAAAGGTTGTCAACCCTTACAAGTACTCCTCATGAAAATACTTTTAAAATGAAATAATATAGCATCTTAGTTGCACCCTAACCACCCACCTAATCATCTAAATGTGAGTTAATTGAATCTCCCTAGCATGCAATATAAATCCTTCTCAAAGCTTACCCAATTCTATGGGAAAAGCCTGAGGCATCATAGGTTTCCACTAGACTTTCCACTTACACTAAGTTAAAATAAGGTGGATTGAATCGTGGTCCCTAGCATAACTTATCAAAACCTCATATATCATGTCAAAAAACATCATTGTATAGCTTATGTTCCCTTAATCAAGGATCATGAAAACATAAAAATTAATCAAGAAAACAACACTTTCTCATAGACAAGAAAATATAATTTTACTCAATTTGATATCACATGAAGAACAAACATCCTTGGCTACACAATCATTATACAAATTGTGCAAGATCCCAGCTAAACATAATCAACCCATAGCACTTGGAATGAAATCCATCAAAACCTTATAAAAGGTTTAGTTCCTCATATAGAATTTGGAAATCTCCATTGAATTGGAGAGAACCATTTCCTAAGGAGATTAAGTGCTAAGGGTTGTGTTCTACCTACTATCCAATAGCAAAAGAAAGCAAAAATGAAACTAAAAACTACACTAGAAGTAAACTAAAAACGAGCTATTGCCTCTCTCGGACAGAAATTACATAATATATGGAAAAAGAGCTTTGATCTTTCTTAAGGAAAGATCAAGCTAAAAATCTACAATCCAGCTATTAGGAGTCCTCTGAGAAGTGATTTCGGCGCCCACAATAGCCTGCCCAGCCCTATATTTGATCCAAAATATCATTACATCGTTATCTGCTGTCAAATATCTGTTCACGTTCTGCAAGCTTCGATAGGGATCGATTTTAGCTTTCTGCGATCGATCCAAGGCTGTGATCGATCCAAGAAAGTGGCGATCGATCCAAGAAAATGGTGATCGATTGCTGGGCATTTCTTCTTCTCCACAGCTTTCCTTTGATGTGTTTTTAGGCCCAATGTTCAAGATTTGCATGTATTTATCATTTAAGACCTAAAAATAAGACAATCGCTAAACACAACAAAATATTAGATAATAATACAAACTAATGTTTAACATATGCGAGTTAAGGAGTTTGAATGTGTAACATTCAACACTTATCAGGTATTTTCACAATCACAAACATTTTCCCTTTTACTTGGGACTGGCCGACTGGGTGAGATTAAGAGAGATTTGAGTTGTTGAAAAACAAATTTTGCCCATTTCTGATTTTCCCTTATGCAGTGTACATTAGATTGACAAGGTGTTGCCGTGTTGGAGAGGATTAACGTTTATTATTAATTTTTTTTATCAGGCCATTTTTTTTAGGCGTACAACTTATGTTCTAAAGGCTATTTACTTTTTTATTAAAAAAAAAAATGATAGTGTAATAATCTAGTAGATTAAATTTTTTGGGGGTGAATTTTCATTCTTGTCGGGCCCATCATACAGTTAAAATATAAAAGATAATTTGTTTTAAGGGTCTTAAAAATTTTTGGGGTTGCCATGGACTTCCCCAACCTATAATGTGCCTTCGCCTTGGTGTGCGATTTTTTTTTTTTGTATAGTTTTTAAAATTGTTAATACCAAGAAAAAAAGATTTGGAATTATGTTTGGATGATTTAGAAAATAGAAAACAAAATTGGGAATATAAGTTTGGAAATTAGAATTAAATTAAATATAATTGGGAAAAGAAAAAGTAAAACTGAAAGTAATAATAATAATAATAATAATAATAAAACTAAAAACCTCAACTTAAAATAAAAAATCCACCCCCTGGTTTTTTTTTTCTTTTACCTTTTTTTTTAAAAAAAAAAAAATTTGTTTTTGAGTTAGGTAGAAAAAAATTTGAGTTGGATTGTAAAAACTTGACTTGGGTGTAAACAACACCCAAACATAAATTCAAAAAAAAAAGTTAAAAACAAAACATCATCCAAACATGCCTTTGTAATGATACTAATCTTTTATTAAAAGGAAAAAAACAAAAAGCTACAAAAGAAGTTAAGATAAGAAAAGTAAAGTAAATTGAAACTATCCTAGTGCAAAAGTACATTAGGAAGTCATTTGAGACTTAGATTATGTAATTTTGTTTAATTTCACATGTGGGAAAGGTAAATGTGATGAAATATGTGTCTCTAATATGATTTTGAAACAAGTAGGATAGATTTGAAATATTGTTTATTTTGAAAGTTGTAAAAGAATTGAACTAATTAATATTATGATAATTGATCATTTTTCCACCATCATAATTATTAATTTTAAAAGGGTCATTGTACATTAATTACGATGGGAAACTTAATTATTGACAACAAAGCAAGATATATACAATACTGGATTGGTAAAGTAAGGTCTTAAATGTACATTAGAGGGTCACCGCACATATGAGAAATTAGGTTCACTGAAGCTAGAGCCTCATCAACACAGCTAATACATTTGTCCTTTTTCCATTTCTATTTGCATTACCCAAAGCAAATTAATATCATTGACCTTCCTAGTAAGCACATGAACTTAATTACTAGCCATTGGATTGAACCCTGCATTGTCTAACTTCCCAATCCAATGGCTCTCGTCACCATTGGCGTTACGGAAAAGCATTTAAGATTTGAAGACCCATTTCAAACTGAACCAGAAAACTACATAGAGATTTCCCCCAACAGAAAGTGTCAGTGCAGTTTGAATAATGTAGAGACAAAAGAACATTAAAAGCTCTCTCTCTCTCACACAAACACGAATTAGGTCCCCTACAATTTTAAAGAAATTGTAAATTTTCAAATTGCACAATTTTAGCCGTTTCTATGCATCGAAACACTTGAAAAATGCTATCCATTAAAAACGTGACATGTTATATAATTGAGAATTGAATATATTTTTATCAGGTTTTTGCCCTCTATATTGTAAAAAAGCTTTAAGTAAAAAATTGTCTTTTAATTTTATGAAGAATAAATGTTTCTGTAAAAGTGGAGACGAAGCCTTTTGGGAGGGAAATTCTTTTGGCTACCTCGATAACATGTTAAATTTTAATATGTGGCATTTTTCAAGTATTTTGATGCTTAAACACAACCAAAATTACGTAATTTGAAAATTTACAATTTTTGAAATTGTAGGGATCCTGATCCCAAAAACACACATTACACATAAATTATTATTATATATAGACTCTAAAAGCCCTGGTTTTATTGTGAGCCTATGGAGTCAGAGAAAATGAATTTGGAAATGACACTCTCTAGCTCCTCAATGAAGAAACCCAAACCCAAACCCAATTGTGAAACCACCCCAAGCATCTCAAAAGCCTTAAAAGACCGCCATACTAAGGTAAATGGCCGAGACCGCCGTATCCGCCTGCCACCAATATGTGCTGCCCGTGTGTTTCAGCTTACTCGTGAGCTTGGTTACAAAACCGACGGGGAGACCATAGAATGGCTCTTACACCAGGCTGAGCCATCCATTGTCGCGGCCACTGGCAATGGCGTGGTTTCCACTACTTCTAGTCCCAGTGCCAGCTCTGTGGTTCCTTTGGGTTTCTCGGACTTTCCTTGCAAGGCGGATGAAAATAAAGATATGGTGAACAAGTGTGTGTTTTCAAGGCCTGAGCCAATGTTGCCGCCTTTTGAATTTGATTTGGTTGCAAACTTTGATTTGGAATTTTCAGCCAATGAGATCGCCATGTTGGAATCAATAACAGAGATTGAGGAGAAAGATCAAAAGTAACACCTAGATCAATATAGTTCTTAATTAAGTTTTAGTTTAGCGCTAATTGCGTTTTAATTTCCATGGATGACAAGTTGTTTCAATTTTCTTCTTGGGGGGTTGGTGGAGGAGTTATGGGTGAGGGTTTAAATTACATGGAAGGAAAGCAAAAGAAGCTTCATTTATGATTGGAAAGAAATCAATTCAAATGTTATACAACATATATCTATATATGTCCTTTATTTTATTTTCATTTATGGGTTACATACACTTAAGACCCTTGAAATTTCAGCCATTTTCAAAAAAGCCCCACCAACTTGACTCAACACCGGTGCACCACCCCATTCCCTCCTTCTTCTCCTTCAATCTTTCTCTTAGGGTATGGATCTAAGGCTATTTCTTTTAGAAAAGCCCCAAATTTCAAAGTACAAGTCAGATAGAGTCTATTGAAAAGTGAATGCTCATGGTGCACTGCTTTGTTGCTGGTGCATGGATGGGCGACGGTGGTACATGCACAAACGGATTGTGGTCTTTCCAAAGCCGTTCTCAGTTATCTCGCCTCTTGGTATTTTTACAATCACAAACGTTTTCTCTTTTTCTTTGGACTGGTCGACTCTGTGAGATTGAGAGAGATTTGAGTTGTTCAAAAGGAAATTTTGTGCATTTCTAATTTCCCCTTGTGCAGTGTGCATTTGATTGACAGAGTGTTTTCATGTTGGAGAGGATGAACGTTTCGTATATTTTTTTTTTAGGCATATAACCTATGTTCTGAAGGCTATTTACTTTTTTTTTTCTTTTAAAGAAAAAAAAAAAAACAATTGACAATGTAATAATCTAGTAGATTAAATTTTTTGGGGGTGAATTTTCATTCTTGTCAGAGCCATCATATGGTTATAATATAAAAAATAATATTTTTTAAGGGTCTTAAAAATTTTTGGGGTTACCACAGACTTCCCCAACCTATAACGTGCCTCCGCCCTTGGTGTGCAATTTTTTTTTTTGCATAGTTTTCAAAATTGTGAATAGCAAGAAAAACAAAATTGAGAATAAAAGTTTGGGAATGTGAATTAAATTAAATATAATTGGGAAAAGTAAAAGTAAAACTGAAGATAATAATAATAAAAACTAAAACCTAAATTGAAAATAAAAAACCATCGCCAGGAGTCTAGGGGTGGCTCGGCCACCCATAGGGTTTTTTTAAAAAAAAAAAAAAAATTTAATTTTTGGTTTTGAGTTAGGTTGAAAAGAATTTGAGTTGGATTGTAAAAATTTGAGTTGGGTGTAAACGACATCCAAACATAAATTAAAAAAAAAAGTTAAAAAAAACACAACATCGAAACATGCCCTTGTAATGTACTAAGCTTTTATTTTATTTTATTTTATTTTTAAAAAAAGAAGTTACAAAAGAAGCTAAGATACGAACAAGTAAATTGAAAGTGTCCTAGTGCAAAAGTACATTAGGAAGTCATTTGAGATTTAGATTATATAATTTTGTTTAATTTCACATGTGGGATAGGTAAATATGACCTAAAAGATGTGTATCTAATGTGATTTTTAAACAAGTAGGATAGATTTGAAATATTGTTTATTTTGAAAGTTGTAAAAGAATTGAAGTAATTAATATTAGGGAAATGCAACAGCATCTACCGATATGCTTCTCTCATCCTTCTATTTCTCAAAATCACCATTGGATCTATGGTCTCCATGTGTGTTCACACATGGGGACCATAGATCCAATGATGATTTTAAAAAATAGAAGGATGTAAGAAGGATAAGAGAAGAAAATGTAGCATTTCCCTTAATTTTATGATAATTGATCATTTTCCACCACCATGATTATTAATTTTAAGAGGGTCATTGTACATTAATTACGGTGGCAAACTTAATTATTAACAACAAAGGAAGATATATACAGTTCTGGTTTTGGTAAAGTAAGGTCTTAAATGTACATTAGAGATTCGCTGAAAGAGTCTCAACAACAGAACTAATACATTTGTCATTTTTCCATTTCCATTTGCAGTACCCAAAGCAAATTAATATCATTGACCTTCCGAATAAGCACATGAACTTAATTACTAGCCATTGGATTCAACCCTGTATTGTCCAACTTCCCAATCCAATGGCTCTCGTCACCATTGCCGTTACGAAAAAGCATTTAAGATTTGAATGCCCATTTAAAACTGAACCCAAAACTATATAGAGGTTTCCCCCAACAGAAAGTGTCAGTGCAGTTTGAATAATACAGAGACAGAAGAACAGTCAAAACTCTCTCTCTCTCTCTCTCTCTCACACACAAACACAGAATAGATCCCCTACAATTTTAAAGAAATTGTAGATCTTAAAATTTCACAATTTTGGCCGTTTCTAGGCATCAAAACACTTTAAAAATGCTATCTATTAAAAACGTGATATGTTATAGTTGAGAATTGAGTATATTTCATCATGCTTTTGCCCTCTATATTGTAAAAAAGTTTTTAGTAAAAAACTACCTTTTGATTTTATAAGGAGTAAGCGTCTCTGCAAAAGTTAAGATGAAGCCTTTTGGGAGGCGAAATTCTTTTTGGCTGCCTCGATAACATGTTAACTTCTTAATATGTGGCATTTTCCAAGCATTTTAATGCTTGAAAACAACCAAAATTACATAATTTGAGAATTTATAATTTTTGAGATTGTGGAGATATTGATCCCAAAAACACACATTACACATATTAATTATTATTATATATAAACCTTAAAAACCCTGGTTTTATTGTGAGCTTATGGAGTTAGAGAAAACGAATTTGGAAATGAAACTCTCTAGCTTTTCAATGAAGAAACCCAAACCCAGTTGTGAAACCACCCTAAGTGTCTCAAAAGCCTCAAAAGACCGCCATTCCAAGGCAAATGGCCGAGACTGCTGTATCCGCCTACCGCCAATATGCGCTGCTCGTTTGTTTCAACTTACTCGTGAGCTCGGTTACAAAACCGACGGGGAGACCATAGAATGGCTCTTACGCTAGGCCCAGCCGTCCATTGGCGCCACCACCAGCAATGGCGTGGTTTCCACTACTTCTAGTCCCAGTGCTAGCTCTGTGGTTCCTTTGGGTTTCTCGGACTTTCCTTGCAAGGCGGATGAAAATAAAGATATGGTGAACAAGTGTGTGTTTTCAAGGCCTAAGCCAGTGTTGCCGCCTTTTGAATTTGATTTGGTTGCAAACTTTGATTTGGAATTTTCAGCCAATGAGATCGCCATGTTGGAATCAGTAACAGAGATTGAGGAGAAAGATCAAAAGTAACACCTAACTCAATATAGTTCTTAATTAAGTTTTAGTTTAGCGCTAATTGCATTTTAATTTCCATGGATGACAAGTTTTTTCAATTCTCTTCTTGGGGGGTTGGTGGAGGAGTTATGGGTGAGGGTTTAAATTACATGGATGGGAAGCAAAAGAAGCTTCATTTCTAGTTGGAAAGAAAATCAATTCAAATGTTATACAACATATATCTATATATGTTCTTTATTTTATTTTATTATTTATTTTTCGTTTATGGGTTAAGTACACTTAAGACCCTTGAACTATCAGCTATTTTCAAAAAAGCCCCTTCAACCTGACTCAACATTTCCACCACCCTATTCCCACCTTCTCCTTCAGTCCTTCTCTTAGGGTATGGATTTGAGGCTATTTCTTTTAGAAAAGCCCTAAATTTCAAAGTATAAGTCAGATAGAGTCTATAGAGAAGTGAATGCAAAGCACGTGCACTGCTCTGCTGCTGGTGCATGGACAGTTGACAGTGGTAGATGCACAGATGAATCATGGTCTTTCTAAAGCCGTTCTCAGTTATCTCACCTTTCGGTATTTTCACAATCACAAATGTTTTCTCTTTTTCTTGGGACTGGTTAACTGGGTCACATTGAGAGAGATTTGAGTTGTTGAAAAGAAAATTTTGTGCATTTGATTGATAGAGTGTTGCCGTGTTGGAAAGGATGAGCGTTTAGTATTTTTTTTTTTTTAGGCGTACAACCTCTATTCTGAAGGCTGTATACTTTTATTTATTTATTTTTTTTAAAAAAAAAAAACAATCGACAATGTAATAATCTAGCAGATTAAATTTTTTGGGGCTGAATTTTTCATTCTTGCCGGGGCCATTATATGGTTATAATATAAAAATAATATTTTTTTTATGGGTCTTAAAAAATTTTGGGGTTACCATAGACTTCCCCAACCTATAACATGCCTCTGCCCCTGGTGTGCAATTGTTTTGCACAATTTTTAAAATTGTGAATACCAAGAAAAAAAAAAATATTTGGAATTATGTTTGGAAGGCTTAGAAAATTGAAAACAAAATTGGTAATATAAGTTTGGGAATGTGAATTAAATTAAATATAATTGGGAAAAGTAAAAGTCAAACTTAAAATAATAATAATAATAATAATAACTAAAAAAAAAACCCTAGGTGTCTGGCCCTGGTTTTTTTTTAAAAAAAACTTTTTCCTTTTCTTTTTTTTTTTAAAAAAAATTTATTTTAATTTTTGTTTTTGAGTTAAGTTGAAAAAAATTTGAGTTGGATTGTAAAAATTTGAGTTGGGTGTAAATGACATCCAAACATAAATTAAAAAAAAAAAGGAAAAAAAAGAAAAGAAACAAAATAGTTAAAAACAAAATGACACCCAAACATGCCCATGTAATGATACTAATCTTTATAAAATAAAAAAAGTTACAAAAGAAGTTAAGATACAAACAACTAAAGTAAATTCAAACTGTCCTAGTGTAAAAGTACATTAGGAAGTCATTTGAGACTTACATTATGTAATTTTGTTTAATTTCACATGTGGGAAAGGTAAATGTGACTTGAAATACGTGTATCTAATCTGATTTTTAAACAAGTACAATAGATTTGAAATATTGTTTATTTTGAAAGTTGTAAGAGAATTGACCTAACTAATATCATGATAATTGATCATTTTCCCACCATGATGATTATTAATTTTAAAGAGGGTCATTGTACATTAATTACGGTGGCAAACTTAATTATTAACAACAAAGGAAGATATATATAGTACTGGCTTTGGTAAAGTAAGGTCTTAAATGTACATTATAGTAGAGGTGAAAAGGCGGTTACGGTTAGCGGTTATTGGCTATAACTGCAACCGTAACTGCCTTAGGCGGTTACTCTAAAATGCTAACTGCCTCTGCACCGCTTACGGAGGTTAGCGGTTATAAAATAACTGCCGGTTAGCAGTTATTAAACCTATAACCACTCCGCTATAACCGCTTTTGATAAATTGGGCTTTTTGGGTTTTGGGCCTATGTTTTGGGCTCATTTGGCCCTTTTTTTTTGCCTTTTTCAGGGCTTTTTTGCCTGATATGCTCATGTAAAATAAAAATAAAATAAAATAACAATATAAATGAATAATACAATCAAACCCAATAACCCATTCTTCAATCCAAAGGCTACTGAATAAATCAACACCAAATCAATACGATCAATGCCTGAATACAACAGAATACATCAAGATGTAAAACAACATAATGAATAAAATCAACACCAAATTACAACAATCTATTACAAAAATAATTGGTGCTCTTTGGTTTTAATGAGATTTGGAGTAAGTGAATCACATAGTGGCGACAGTAGAAGCAGAATCAGAGTGGAAATCATGAAGCGGATGGGGAAGCATCTCAGATCCAACTTGATGACGACCGACCATCATCATGTCGTAGTGGTGGATGGGCAAGGAGTTTTGGTGTTGGGTAAAGAAGAGCTCTGGCAGTGGTTATGGGATAGTCGGCAAATGGGACCTACCGTTCATAAGCTACCTGAGATCGGGCATGCCATAATGATCCTCCATTTCCATGGGGTTTGAAATATGAGAAAAACCCCCAAATCTCAAACCCTAACCTTAAAAACGAAATCAATAGTAGATTTGGGTGAAAAGTTTGCTTACCTCGCGTAAATCTCAAGGAGAAGCTCGGATCTTTGAAGATTTACAAAGTTTAGAGTGGTTTTTGGTGGAGACGAAAGCTGTGTTGTGGAAGCTGTTCTTCAGCTGAGAGAACCCATGAAAGATTCGAGCAAGTCGTTGTGATCTTGCTTCATCTGCCTCCTAGATGAGAGGATTTTTTTCCAAGATCTAA
>FXXK01001149.1:235000-245392 GCA_900184695.1 Betula pendula | reverse complement strand
ATAAAGGCGGTTAGCGGTTATAATTGCTAACCACCTAACCCAAAACCGCTAACCGCCCCACCAAGGGCAGTTAGCGGTTTTTTTCCAACCACCTTAAAGGCAGTTATGCAATTTAGCAGGTTTAGGCGGTTAGCGGTTGGCGGGACGGTTATAACCGCCCGCCTTTTCAGCCCTACATTATAGGGTCGCCGTACATATGAAAAAATTAGGTTCAATGAAGCAAGAGCCTCATCAACACAACTAATACATTTGTCATTTTCCATTTATATTTGCAGTACCCAAAGCAAACTAATATCTTTAACCTGTAAGAATTTGGGAGAAAAATAATATATGAACATAAAAGAAAAACATTGACCTCTGGCCATTATTGTTTAAGTGATAGAATTAAAGAAAAAGATCCAATGTATGTGAATTTTAGAATCTAAGAACTCTCACAATATGCCTAAATGGAGAGTGTTGGATAAAGTTTTTGGCCTATCTTTTTATCACGTTTAAGTTGTGACTGATGGAAAATCACAGGCTTATTTATAGATAGACCAAGACCCTTATCCATAATCTGACATTGCTTCCTTCCATCAAAGAAGACAACATTTGGTGAAATGAGACAACCTTCCACCTTTAGTAGTTATCTGTATATTAATTACCCAAAAGTTTTAGTTTAATATAAAATAATATAAAATATATATGTAACATGTGAGCCACTTTAAATCTCTTTGTATAAGATAAGTTCTAACATAACCTTCCTAATAAGCACATGAACTTAATTACTAGCCATTGGATTCAACCTTGCATTGTCTAACTTCCCAATCCAATGGCTCTCGTCACCATTGGCGTTACAGAAAAGCATATAAGATTTGAAGGCCCATTTCAAACTGAACCAGAAAATTACATAGAGATTTCCCCCAACAGAAAGTGTCAGTACAGTTTAAATAATGGAGAGACAAAAGAACATTCAAAACTCTTTCTCTCTCTCTCTCTCTCTCTCTCTCTCTCTCAAAAACACGAATTAGATCGCCTACAATTTTAATGAAATTGTAGATTTTAAAATTACACAACTAAGAACATTCAAAACTCTCTCTCTCTCTCTCTCTCTCACAAACACGGACAATTTTAATGAAATTATAGATTTTCAAATTACACAACTAAGAACATTCAAAACTCTTTCTCTCTCTCTCTCTCTCTCTCTCACACAAACACTGATTAGATTGCCTACAATTTTAATGAAATTGTAGATTTTCAAATTACACAACTTTAGCTGTTTCTAGGCATCAAAACACTTGAAGAATGCTATCAATTAAAAACGTGACATGTTACAGTTGAGAATTGAGTATATTTTCATTAGGTTTTTGCCCTCTATATTGTAAAAAAGCTTGGGGCAAAAAATTGTCAATTGATTTTATGAAGAATAAGCATCTCTGCAAAAGTGAAGATAAAGCCTTTTGGGAGAGAAATTCTTTTTGGCTGCCTCGATAATATGTTATTTTTTTAATATGTGGCATCTTCCAAGCATTTTGATACTTAAAAACAACCAAAATTACGGCATTTGAGAATTTACAATTTTTGAAATTGTAGGGATCCTGATCCCAAAAACTCACATTACGCATAGTAATTATTATATATATAAACCCTAAAAATCTGGTTTTATTGTGAGCCTATGGAGTTAGAGAAAATGAATTTGGAAATGAAACTCTCTAGCTCCTCAATGAAGAAACCCAAACCCAAACCCAGTTGTGAAGCCACCCCAAGCATCCCAAAAGTCACAAAAGACCACCATTCCAAGGTAAATGGCCGAGACTGCCGTATCCGCCTGTTGCCAATATGCGCTGCCCTTGTGTTTCAGCTTACTCGTGAGCTCGGTTACAAAATCAACAGGGAGACCAAAGAATGGCTTTTAAGCCAGGTCGAGCCGTTGCCACCGCCAATGGCATGGTTTCCACCACTTCTGGTCCCAATGCCAACTGCGTGGTTTCTTTGGGTTTCTTGGACTTTCCTTGCAAGGTGGATGAAAATAAAGATATGGTGAACAAGTGTGTGTTTTCAAGGCTTGAGCCGATGTTGCTGCCTTTTGAATTTGATTTGGTTGCAAACTTTGATTTGGAATTTTCCGCCAATCAGATCGCCATGTTGGAATCGGTGACAGAGATTGAGGAGAAAGACCAAAAGTAACACCTAGCTCAATGTAGTTCTTAATTAAGTTTTTTGTTTAGCAAAATTGCGTTTTAATTTCCATTGATGACAAGTTTTTTTCTTTTTTCTTTTTGGGGGGTTGTAATGCCTCAAAATATTTAAAAGCTATTTTTAAATATTTGATGAATGATTGATTAAAAACACTTTTCCAATTTTTGTTAAATATTTAAATAACATTTTATTTAGAAAAAGTGACCATCAAACGTTCGATGATGATAATCAAATGTTCGATCTTGGAAAGTACAGACACAAACTCTACAATGCCTGCGCAATGCTCAGAATGTGTCAGTACGAACATTAGACGTTCGATGCTTTTATGGAATGTTCGTTGTGCTTTTATCAGACGTTTGATACTTTCATCACGTTTGAAGAGGAACCCTAGATTCTCTGATATAAATAGATCAAACGTTCGATATTGTATATCAAACGTTCGATCATTTTCCCAAAATGGATTTTACGTAAAAGATCGGTTTAACACCTCATTAACCTATAAATATTACCTCATTTCCTCAGAAAAACATCTCAACTCAACCCAGAACCTTCAGAGAAATCGTTTGTTAAGTTTGAGATGGATTTTTCTAAGGAGGAATCTCATTAAAGGGAAACTATACTCTCCAAGGGTAATCTCTGAATCCTTACTCTTATTATGTTGTATTTTACTGTTTTAAAACTAGTTGAGATCATATTTACTCTTTCAAATTATATCATAGTGATTCAAAAACTTTTATGATGACTTTTCCAAAATGTTTTGATAAAAGAAATTACTTGGTGTTTTACCTCTTTAAAAGTGTGTTATCTACGTTATTTAATGATTGTTTAATATTGATAGATGACGTTCTAAGTCTAAGAATAGTTGTAGGTAGGTTTGATAGGAGTTTTTGGACTTTCATGCATTCTGGACATTCATCAAACGTTCCACTGTTCTTGATCAAACGTTCGAGCTTCAAGGATCAAACGTTTGATAATTGTGTCAAATGTTTGATGATGACCAAAATTGCCAAATTAGAAATTTTTAAGACAAAGAACACATAATGATTCACAATTAGTAAGATATTACATTCTTAGTATATTGTCGAGGAATTTACAAAATGTCTAAAGCATCAAATGAGCAATTGAGATAAGTATTTTAACTGAGTAAATAAATTCTATTCTTGAAAAGTGCGCTATGTCAAAGGACTAAGCACAATGTTCCATGTGATTTACTTTATCATTTTATAATAAGATGTTATTTGATTATATATTCTTTATTTTTGAATAAATGAACAATATGTGCATCGTATAACATAGTTGCATTATCTCGCAATGAAATAATGGCAATGAGCTTACTATTATTACATGTTGATTTTATGGTCAAATAGTTTTTTTTTTTTTTTTTTTTTATTTATTTATTTTTTTTTATGAAGAGGGTCTTTGATCAAATGGTTTAGTTTGTGACAGCGCATCATTCATTGAGTGGGTCACCAGTTACGGCTTAGCTAGTCAGTATAGGCCACCTGAGGTCGGACTCGGTCGGACTGCTAGTATAAGACAGTACGTTTGTGCAATGTCCGGGGCACCGAAATTATACCAGATGCCCTTTTGGACGCGCTAACCTTATTGAGAATGGATAATGTCTCAAATAGACCATATTGTTAACATATGATTATTTATATAATATTCATGAAGCATATTTCTGCATTTAAAAATAAGAGTTTAATCGTCGAGATTATGTCCCACTTTATAAATTAAACAACATTTTTGTCAAAGAACATAATAACGAGGATTAGACCTACCAATTGTGAAAATATCATGTGAAGTTCTTAGTAACCTTTCTATTTATTTTATACCTCACATCTTTTAAAATAACTTGCTTACTAAGTCAGCCGACTTACTCAATTACCTCATTTTCGTAAAATGCTTCGGTATTTTACAAAACCCTCAAGAGTTTGAACAGTTGGGATCCACATCAAGATTATGGTATCATGACAGTAGTTATTGTATTCAGGTTTGATCTTTTAGATATAAAGCTCTATGCCTATGTTTAATGGTGTTAGAATTGTTTATTATATAATTAGATCAACTATTCCGCTGAAAACTCTGAAAAAGGTTAAATTAGGAAATTTAGATAGTTATCAGTTAATTGTTTTAAATGCCCTATGGATGTTACACTCTAGTTTATTCCCTATTCAACGGATAAACTTGTGTATGAGGTGATTCTCAAGCCAGTGTTTTACATATTCTTCACCAACAAGGAGAATAGAAGTATCCCTGAGTCTTAATTTGATAATTAAGACTGTGAAGCAAACCGTAAATTTAACTACAATTTTGCTAAATTCCTAAGGCATTACAGGGGTTGGGGGAGGAGTTTTGGGTGATAAGTTTAGGGGGTTTAAAATACATGGATGGAAAGCAATAGAAGCTTCTTTTCTGGTTGGAAAGAAAAATCAATTCAAATGTTATACAACATTTGTATGTTCTTTATTTTATTTTATTTTTTTATTTATTTTTCATTTATTTTCAAAATTAGAAGCAGTATAGCTGCTTGCCTCACCTTCATTACAGGTTGACACATTAGTATTCTCATTTGTTTTTTTGTTTTTTTTTTTTCTCTAAGGGATAGATGGACAAAGGGCTTCTGCATAAATTGGAGAACAAATCAACAATTACTAATTTGTCATTGTAAATAATACAAGTTTAGGGGGGAAAAAAAAAAGCAAAACAAAATTCAAAACAAGCAAAAAGTTAATGATTTTTCTTGGCTAAAAAGCAAGTGTCAATTGAACTAACCAAGATTCTAAGGCATTATTAATTAAACACTTAAAGCACCATTTGAGAACACGATTACTAAAAAGCATATAAGAACAGAGGGTAAATGGATAGTAGCAGAAACGTGGGGTTTCACTGATAAAGACAAGAGGAACCTAATATTATATTGCAGCATAGTCCAAACATAATCAAACATGGAAATTATAATATATATGAGTAGGATTTCGAAATCTTAATCTCCATTGTGAGAGGTACTATTAAGGCTTGAGTTGCCACTTGAATTCCCTTAGGGTTTATTCATTTTTCTCAAAATTATATAAATCCGCTTACTTTACATGCATGTGTATATATATGTGATTCTATATATATCCATGTGTATGCGGTGTTAATATATATATTGTTTTACTCTCTAATTAATCTTCTTAGCAGTAAACTTGATAAATAGAAAAATCATGGCAAAAAGTGACATGCTTTTTTTTTCTTTTCTTTTTTTTGTGATTTCATAAGAATTTACGTGTTCCAGGTTGGAACCTAACAATACATCGTCTCATTTTAAAGAAGGGGAACTACCCACACTAATATTTTAAATTTTGCAATGTCCCTCAATCTACCATTGAAATTACAATGCCCTCCTTCTGCGCCCAAAATGACAAAAATACCTTAAGATAAAGAATTCATAATTTTCTTTTTTAAGAAAAAAGATAAAAATGTAAAAGGGACCACAAGCGCCCCCTCCCTATTGATCAAGAAGAAGCCTAACAATAAATGCTAAATTCAGTCAGCTCTTGATAAATCCAAAGGGCCCATTTCAGCCCAACATGAAGACCGGTCCAAATGCATAAAGAGAATGACCCAATGGGTAGAAAGATGAAAGTGGGCACATTAAATGTGATCTGATATATGAAAGTTGGAGGTTACAAAAGTCCTCTCAGCATTTAATGCAGACACGTGATCACCCTCCCCAAGGGATAAGAAACATTCCAACAGGAAAAAAGTAACATTGTGGAAACCTTATACTCAAGTTAACATGGAAAAAGGAACTAGAAAACTCACCAGCTCAACAAACTATAAATGGGATCAACTAGGGTTAAACTAGGGTTAAGAATACTTCATAAGGATTAAGAGAATAAATGAAAGGAAATGAGCTAGGTAGAAAGTAGGTTAAACGGGTATGAAAAATGCTCGGTGGAATTTTTTTGTTCATCGTTCTAACGGTGGGGAACTACCGATCTAATGGTGTGCCACATAGGAAGTTAGTAAAACCCTACCGCTCGGTCGATGGTCAATACCATTCGAGCGGTTAGATGAGGAACCACATGGGTTGCAAAGAAAAGTTATCATTTGTGATGTAGGACAAGAATCCCATCTTGTTCCCGATGGGCTCTTATTTTCCAGGGGGCTCGTGTTGTCGTCGAGATTGCCAACAAATGGGCTTATGCAGGAGCAATCTTACCGGTGGTGGAAATACAAACGGAAAAGATATCATATTAATGAATCAAATCAAGAAGATCAAAGCAAGAAAGGAAAGACTCAACTACGAGATGTCGTTCAAGAAGGAAAGATCCGACTGATTGATTATGAAGATCTCTAGCATTATCCTTAAAATAATTCCTTAATTTCTTTTAGAATCTTTTAATAAATTAGGTTTACGTAGCCACCAAGTATTTCCATAATTATTATATTTTATTTCTTTTCCATTCCTAGAAGATTTTACCCTTTTGGAAGTTGTAGTGTTTCACTATAAATTCAGATCAATTGTAAAGGAATAATCAGAATTTTTATCATCAATAAGAATATCAGTTTTCTTCTCAACTTGTGTGTTGATTTTGTGTATTGAGAACGCAGTTTCTCTTTCACGTTTATCGCTTCCGCTACATCAATTGGTATCAGATCCTTGACTATCCTGGTCTGATGGCAAACGATGGAAACGCAGGCAACCACTTCGACGACGAAGAGCGTGGAGTGCAGGCCCTTTGGGCAGTCGTTCGTACTCATGAACGGCGATTTGACGGTATTGAACGCGAGTTGCGGGAGATACGGCAAGCCATCGCTGGTCTTGGGCTCGGCGGCAAAAGGCATCACCATCACAGTTGGAATCGCGTCGACGAGATGGCTCGTGGCCGACCGATTGTTGGTCGTGGTCCTATATCACCGGCTACTGATTTGGCCATGAAGAAGGAATTGCGATTGGCGCAGAGATTCGTGTCGTCACACTCCTTTAATCCTCCAATGAGTCCAGTGGAAACTCATTTACCACCGCCTCAACAACAATTGAAGGCTACCAACCAAGTTTCGGGAGCGGAAGGTAGCAACAACATCCTAACCTGCCCAACTGCACCACCTCAAAGCAAGGGCTCCGATGACGACAGCCGTTCATGTGCACACCCAATTCCAGATGCGGCGGAGGAGGTCATGGTTCCCATTGAAAAAGGTGGGGGAATCTGAGAAGGCCAACAAGGAGAAATTTTTGAAGGAGGCAAGGAAGACAAAACGCAACATAGTACCATTATCATAGTTGCGACAAAAGAGGATGTCAATCCGTGTGGAGAAGATGACAAGATTTACACTCAAAATCATAGTGACTATGTTGGAGGTGAGTTTTCTAAATCCGATAAAGGTAAGCATGTCACTTGTGTTTTGCAGCTACTATCACTTGCACATGGCGAATATCTTTACAAGAATCAACCATCGGAAGAACCACCACATTCCAAAGTAAACTCGAGGACGAGTTTTGTGTTAGTGGGGGTGACTGATGTAGGACAAGAATCCCATCTTGTTCCCGATGGGCTCTTATTTTCCAGGGGGCTCGTGTTGCCGTCGAGATTGCCAACAAATGGGCTTATGCAGGAGCAATCTTACCGGTGGTGGAAATACAAACGGAAAAGATATCATATTAATGAATCAAATCAAGAAGATCAAAGCAAGAAAGGAAAGACTCAACTACGAGATGTCGTTCAAGAAGGAAAGATCCGACTGATTGATTATGAAGATCTCTAGCATTATCCCTAAAATAATTCTCTTAATTTCTTTTAGAATCTTTTAATAAATTAGGTTTACGTAGCCACCAAGTATTTCCATAATTATTATATTTTATTTCTTTTCCATTCCTAGAAGATTTTACCCTTTTGGAAGTTGTAGTGTTTCACTATAAATTCAGATCAATTGTAAAGGAATAATCAGAATTTTTATCATCAATAAGAATATCAGTTTTCTTCTCAACTTGTGTGTTGATTTTGTGTATTGAGAATGCAGTTTCTCTTTCACGTTTATCGCTTCCGCTACATCAACTTGTCCTACATCAGTCACCCCCACTAACACAAAACTCGTCCTCGAGTTTACTTTGGAATGTGGTGGTTCTTCCGATGGTTGATTCTTGTAAAGATATTCGCCATGTGCAAGTGATAGTAGCTGCAAAACACAAGTGACATGCTTACCTTTATCGGATTTGGAAAACTCACCTCCAACATAGTCACTATGATTTTGAGTGTAAATCTTGTCATCTTCTCCACACGGATTGACATCCTCTTTTGTCGCAACTATTATAATGGTACTATGTTGCGTTTTGTCTTCCTTGCCTCCTTCAAAATTTTCTCCTTGTTGGCCTTCGATCGATTCCCCCACCTTTTTCAATGGGAACCATGACCTCCTCCGCCGCATCTGGAATTGGGTGTGCACATGAACGGCTGTCGTCATCGGAGCCCTTGCTTTGAGGTGGTGCAGTTGGGCAGGTTAGGATGTTGTTGCTACCTTCCGCTCCCGAAACTTGGTTGGTAGCCTTCAATTGTTGTTGAGGCGGTGGTAAATGAGTTTCCACTGGACTCATTGGAGGATTAAAGGAGTGTGACGACACGAATCTCTGCGCCAATCGCAATTCCTTCTTCATGGCCAAATCAGTAGCCGGTGATATAGGACCACGACCAACAATCGGTCGGCCACGAGCCATCTCGTCGACGCGATTCCAACTGTGATGGTGATGCCTTTTGCCGCCGAGCCCAAGACTAGCGATGGCTTGCCGTATCTCCCACAACTCGCGTTCAATACCGTCAAATCGCCGTTCATGAGTACGAACGACTGCCCAAAGGGCCTGCACTCCACGCTCTTCGTCGTCGAAGTGGTTGCCTGCGTTTCCATCGTTTGCCATCAGACCAGGATAGTCAAGGCTCTGATACCAATTGATGTAGCGGAAGCGATAAACGTGAAAGAGAAACTGCGTTCTCAATACACAAAATTAACACACAAGTTGAGAAGAAAACTGATATTCTTATTGATGATAAAAACTCTGATTATTCCTTTACAATTGATCTGAATTTATAGTGAAACACTACAACTTCCAAAAGGGTAAAATCTTCTAGGAATGGAAAAGAAATAAAATATAATAATTATGGAAATACTTGGTGGCTACGTAAACCTAATTTATTAAAAGATTCTAAAAGAAATTAAGAGAATTATTTTAGGGATAATGCTAGAGATCTTCATAATCAATCAGTCGGATCTTTCCTTCTTGAACGACATCTCGTAGTTGAGTCTTTCCTTTCTTGCTTTGATCTTCTTGATTTGATTCATTAATATGATATCTTTTCCGTTTGTATTTCCACCACCGGTAAGATTGCTCCTGCATAAGCCCATTTGTTGGCAATCTCGACGGCAACACGAGCCCTCTGGAAAATAAGAGCCCATCGGGAACAAGATGGGATTCTTGTCCTACATCAATTTGATTGATATAAAGTAACTGATTAAACGGTATTGCGTGAAGCCACGTAGCATAAACTGTAAAAAAACACACCCTAGCGATCGAATGGCATGAACACCATTTTAATGGCGATAGACTGCATGTGATTGAGTAAGTCCAAAAGTTGCAAAAGCGGAAGGGGTGCTATTTAAGCAAATTTTCATAACCCTAACGACCATTTGGTTGTCTAGAGCCACTATTTGGTTGTCTAGAGAGTGAGAGAGAGAGAGAGGGAATGTGTGTGAAGGGAGAAGAGATGGAGAAGGAAAATGGGAGCTTTTGTAACGCCCCCAGATTTAATTAACATACCACCCTCTAGTAGGGGTGTAAATGAGCCAAGCTTGAGCGAATATTACTTGTTCGAGCTTAGCTCGTGTGATTTTTTCTCAAGGTTGAGCTTAGGACGAGCCTTGTTTCTGTGCTCGAGCTCGGCTTGCCAAGGGGGAACCCTGTGCGAGCTCGAGCTCAATCATATTGGCCGAGTTCAAGCTCGAGTATGAGTATTAATTTTTTTTATTTAAGTTTAAAAATAAAAAATAAAATATTTAAATAAACAAAGTTAACAAATTTTATTAATAATAATTTCTTCAAAAAAAAAAAAACAAATATACAAAACTAAAATAAACTAAAGGGGAAAATATAAAAAAGCCCCATGAATAGACACCCAATTTTAAAAAGGCCCTATGAAGTGTCAAGTGGTAGATGTCGACTCTTCAAACTATCAATATGTG
>FXXK01001149.1:65000-230000 GCA_900184695.1 Betula pendula | reverse complement strand
TGGAGTTCACATATTCATAAAAAGAGTTCGTGCAATAAAAGTCATGCATGTTTTCTTGTTCATATCAAAATAGAGAATGTTGTAACCATGCAATTACATAACAGTTTTCATCTAAGAATCACTCACCTGAATCGTGGGGTAACTCCTCAACACCGACTCCAAAATCCTCAAGATAGTCCTCTACAAACAACTTTAATGTTAGACAACTCTCTTGGGCAAAAGACACTGACCTAGGATTCAAAAACTGACGAAACTGTTGAGAATAAACATGCAAATCTATTCCCTACTCAAGATCTACTTTATCAAGAGCATGTGAAGAATATAGCTATTAATAATTAAACTAGCAAGAATAAAAATACATACTTGCTAACTAGGGCCAAGCATTGGCTATATGAGCGATGAATCCTTGCTTCAATGAACACCTCAAGAACGCCTTTAGATCTTCTCACCAATGACTAGAAATAACCAATAGTGTGAGCTCTTTCTAGCTCTTCAAAACTTTAACTTAGTTCCCCGAAAATTAATTTAGGAAACTTAGAATTCTTTGCAAAAGCTAAAAGAACTGTTGTTGAAGTGTTTTTGCCAGAGCTATAGGGTTCTCAATTTATATCCTTGAAAAGAGTATCAGAGAAATAAAATAAGCCATGTGGGACTAAAGGCAGTGAGGTGGATGGCTAGGGTTAGAAAACCCTAGCCTTCATCCCACTTAAGGATGACGCATGGGCTAGGGAAATTTTGCCTGGCCTATTGATAAGTGTTGAATGTTATACATTCAAGCCCTTTAACTTGCATATGTTATACCTTAGTTGTATTGTTATCTAATATTTTAGTGTGTTTTAGTGTATTGTCTTATTTTCAGGTCTTAATGGAAATTCAAAGCATATCATTGACATTAAGCTTGAAGATAATTTAAGAGAAGTTGAAGTGCTGTTGAAGTGATGGTGCTCGAGCACCCGATTCCAGTGCTCGAGCGCTAGCCAGAAGCTTGGCACTCGAGCGCCCAATTCCAGTGCCCGAGCGCCATCAGACCTTCCAGATCTAGAAGATCTTTTGTGACAACAAATGACGGCAAAGATATTTTTTGGTCCAAAATTGCGGCTTGCCAATCAGTTGTAGGCGCCGAAATTCATCATCAGAACTGTCCTACACCACTTGGATGAAGATCTTTGTAGTTTTAACTTCTTTTGTAAAGATCTAAACTCATTTCCTCTCTATATAGCCAAAAACGAAGGGAGAGGCAGAGAGCTCGGTCTAGTGTATTTTCTTATAGTTTTTAGCTTAGTTTGCTTTCATTTCTTGTTGTAGACAATAAGTAGAACCAGTCCATAGCACTCACTTCCTTTAGGAGATGGTTTTCTTCAACCTAATGAAGAAATCCAAATCCTTCATGAGGAACTAACCGACTTGTAGGGTTTGATGTAGCTTGATCCAAAGTGCTATGGGTTGATTGTATTTAGCTTGGATTTTGTGCAAATGGTATGGTGATTGTATATGCATAAGGATTCTTCTTAATGATATACCATTTGAGAAAAATATTTGTTTCTTGTCTATGAGAAATCTATTTGATTCTTGAATGATTTCAATGTTTTCAATGTCTTTGATTGAGAAAGCATAAGCTATGAAAAGATGCTTGTGACATGATTTTATGTAAGTTTGATAGGGTATGCTAGGGACCACGACTCAATTCATGCTTAGTTTAACTTAGAATAGATGGAAAGAGGAGTGGAAACCTATGATATTTTATGTTTATTTCATGAAATTGTGCAGGCTATTGAGAGAACTTATATCGCATACTAGGGAACACGAATTATATCATATGTAGGATGTTAGGTGAGTGACTAGTGCGAAACTATAATGCCTTATTATTTTCTTTCGTTAGTATTTTTCTTTCGCGAGCGCTATCGGTTTTAAAATTTATAAAACCACTTGCATTAGATCCAATCCTTGTAGGATAGCTCTAAAAGAGGGTATCGATCTGCAGGGATTGTGTTGGTTGCCTTGCTATGAAATTCTCAAGATTGCTTCCTACTCAACTCATAAAAATATAGGGTTTTGAAATTCTTAACAACTAATCAACATAAATTAACAACAATTAACTAAGGATAAAGGGAGTAGGGAGAGTATAAGGATTTGACTTCATCCAATCCTCATACTACAAGTGAACTACATCTAGCATGGATCTTTTGACATAAGTATAAATTGAGAGTGCAAAGGTTGTCAACCCTTACAACTACTCTTCATGAATATACTTTTAAAAGGAAATAATATAGCATCTTAGTTACACCTTAACCACCCACCTAATCATCTAAATGTGAGATAATTGAAGCTCCCTAGCATGCAATATAAACCCTTCTCAAAGCTTACACAATTCTATGGGAAAAGCACGAGGCATCATAGGTTTCCACTAGACTTTCCACTTAACTAAATTAAACTACATGTGGATTGAATCGTGGTCCCTAGCATAACCCATCAAACCCTCATAAATCATGTCAAAAAGTATCATTGTATAGCCTAAGTTCCCTCAATCAAGGATCATGGAAAACATAAAAGTCAATCAAGCAACAACACTTTCTCATAGACAAGAAAAGATAATTTTACTCAAATTGATATCACATGAAGAACAATATCCTTGGCTACACAATCATTATACAAAATGAGTAAGATCCTAGCTAAATATAATCAACCCATAGTACTTGGAATGAAATCCATCAAAACCTTATAAAAGGTTTAGTTCCTCATATAGAAATTGGAAATCTCCATTGATTTGGAGAGAACCACTTCCTAATGAGATTAAGTGCTAAGAGATGAGTTCTACCTACTGTCTAGCAACAAGAGAAAGCAAAAGAAAACTAAAAACTACACTGAAATAAAACTAAAAAATGAGCTACTGGTCTCTCGGACAGAAAAATACATATATATCAACCATGAAGCCTTGATCTTTCTTAAGGAAAGATCAAGCTAAGATCTGAAGTTCCAGCTGTTTAGGAGTCCTTTGGGGAATGAATTCGGCGCCTACAACTTGCTGGCAAGCCGCAATTTTGGACCAAGAAATATTTCCACCGCTGTTAGCTATCAAATATCTGTTCACATTCTGAAAATATCGACTGCGATCGATCCAAGGCTGCTACGATCGATCCAAGGCTGCGATCGATCCATAACAGCTACGATCGATCCAAGGCTACAATCGATCCAAGATTCTTGCGATCGATCGCTGGGCAATTCTTCTGCTCCACAGCTCTCCTTTGATGTCTTTTTAGGCCTAATGTTCAAGATTTGCATATATTTCCATTTAAGACCTAAAAATAAGACAAACACTAAACACAACAAAAAATATTAAATAATAATACAAACTAAAGTTTAACATATGCGAGTTAGGGAGTTTGAATGTATAACATTAAATACTTATCAATTTTCTTGTTGAGTTCATTGTGAGGGTTGACAACCTTCACACGCTCATACCATATTTTTGTTTAAGATCCATGCTAGACACGGTTTGCTTATGGTATGAGGGTTGAGTGAAATCAATTCCCTATACCTCCCCTACTACTTTTAATTCAATTGTGTAACTTAGTTTAAAGCTTGTGTCATTTAGTTTTAGTTTTAAAAAAACACAAAAACATTTCTTGCTTATGAGTTAAGTTAGGTGCAATTTTAGAGATTCCATTATTACACAACTGACACAATCCCTGCGGACGATACCCTCTTTTTAGAACTATCCTACAAGGGTACAATCTATCGCGAGCGGTTAATTATAAATTTTAAAATCGGTAGTGCTCGCGCGACTATCAATTTTTGGCGTCGTTGCCGGGGATTGTTTTTGAAAAAAAAAAGTTGTTATGGAATTTTAGGGTTACATCTAGTTTAATTCTGTAATTACTGTAGATTGTGTCCATAGAGTTGCATAAAATCGAGTCTATATAAAAAATTTTCTGTTTTTTGTTTCTGTTTTGTTTTTGCATTTTTCTGTTCTGTAGAAACTCAGCACTCGAGCGCCAGTTTTTAGGGATTGAGCGCCGCCAGTGCTCGAGCACCAGCTTCTGGGGATCGAGGGCCCATTCACCAGACAGTAGCACTGAAGCTACTGCCAAGGCAGAAACCAGTATTTTCTAAACTTTGTTTTTCTTTTGTTGTTTACAGTGTGTTGTATATATTTGTAGGATTGTTAGTTTATGTTCAGTCGCCACTCGTTATCATTGCCTATATTTCTGTGCGACCTAGATTTAGAGCGTACTCTTAGACAACAAATAACCGAAAGGAACTTGGATCTAAAAGTACCTACTGTAGAGCACATGGCTGAAGAGAATAGGGTTGTTATATTGAGAGATCATTATGTTCCCTCCACTTACACACCCTCTTCATGCCTTCGGTTGCCAAACATCACGGCAACCTAAGTCCAGCACAATACAAATGCTACCATCTTTTTATGGACTTAGTAATGAGGATCCTTACAAGCATCTAGATGAATTCATTGATATATGTTCTACCCTTAGATTGCAAAATTTTAATGAAGATGCTTTGAGGATGCGCCTCTTCCCGTTTTCCCTTAAAGATAAAGCCAAGCATTGGCTTAATTCCTTACCAAATGATTCAATTACTTCTTGGGCTCAAATGCAACAAGAATTTCTTAAGAAGTACTTTCCAATAGGAAAAACGAATCAAATACGGAAGACCATCACTGGCTTTTCTCAGATTGATGGTGAATCTTTCCACGAAACGTGGGAAAGAATGAAGGACTTTTTACGAAAGTGTCCGCACCACGCTGTCTTTAAATGGCAGCAAGTCCAATGCTTTTATGATGGCTTAATTGAGCCTCATAGGCAAATGGTCGATGCCTCGTGTGGAGGTACATTTATGTTAAAGAGCGAAGATGATGCATGGACTCTTTTTGAAAACCTTGGTGAAAATTCTTTACATCATGCATCATCCGGTTGTAGGGCACCTCCTGCAAAACAAAAACATGAAGGTCTTTTCGAAGTGAGCCATCGTTCTGAGGTTACCTCTAAGGTAGATGCTCTTTCTCGGAAGCTTGACCAAATCATGGCAGCTAGTCTTGCCCCTACACCTGTAGCTCCCATTTCCACTCCACATGAGGCATGTTCATACTCCTCTAATCCATCGCATCAGGCAAAAGATTGTCCTGTCATTGGCCAATTTCTAAAGTTCATCCCAAGCAAGTGAACGCAGCATTTTCCAGACCGGGTAATGATCCATATTCCAATTCATATAACCTAGGATGGAGAAATCATCCTAATTTTTCTTGGCAAGCCCCAGCTCCCAGAAATCAAGGACCCATTGGAGGATTTCATAATCAGCCACATCCGCTGCCTCCTCATCAATGTTTTAACCAGTCCTCCAATTACCGACTCCCTCAGCATCAATATCAGTCAGCTCCTCCTCCACCTAGGAATTCTGCCTTTGAGGATAAGGTATTGACTGCTCTCGGCAATCTTGAGGCCAACACTCAGTTGCTAAATTCTCATTCCCAATCCATTGCCAAGCTGGAAGGTCAAGTTGGCCAGCTGGCTGTTGTACAAATATCCACCTAAATAAATAGGCGAATAAGTGCACGTTTTACTCGCAAGTGCACAAGATCAAAACGATAGTATAGTATGCAAGCACGAGATCATTCCCACGAGGATTGGTAAAATATGTTTATAAAGTAATTCCTAAGAAAATATCTTGAATGAGATGAGATCAAATATTGAATTGAAATAATAAGAATAAAGGGCTAGGGCTTCGATATCCACCGCTAATCATACTCAAATAAGGTAAACAATATGCACAATGCTACAACCATATCGTGATACTCAATGTTTGCCAACCTAAGGGCATGGCATCTACTCTAACTCTTTTCTTTCTCAAAGGATTTAGCATGGCATCTACTAAGTTGTTCTTCAAGAAAGCATAAAACTATAGAGATCGACAAACACATGGAACCTAGAGCATGGCATCTACTCCGGTTTTCCATGTTGATTAATCCAAGAACCTGTGATGGGGTTCTTTTGTTACTCTATTAGGCCCAGGACTCGGTCATCCAAATTGACCTAAATAACATATTCATACCACAAGCATATGATGATCAAACACATACATGTGAGGAATTCAAGAAAATCGGAAATAATCAAGTTAAGCATCAAAATATAAATCGTAGCAAGACAAATTGAAACCTTAAAGAGACATGATTAGGGTTTCAATCGAGCCCTAACTAAAGTATTAGCTACACATAATTTAGATGAAAATCATCCCCATAAGAAAATAACAAAGAAAAACTAAAAAGAAACAAAGAACTAAGAAAAACCCTTCTTTGAAGCCTTTGATTCTTCTCCTCAAGCTTGTGTGTTTGTTTTGGAGGACTTAGGGGAGTATTTATAGAGTTTAGGAACAACCCTAGTCAATTTCGTGCACCCTAGGAAGTCCAAAATCGAGTTGGAGTAGGTTTAGGATCTTTCCAAATCGGGTTCTGCCGACTTTACTGTTCAGCGCGCAAGATGGCTCGAGCTAAACAGGGATATGGCTCGAGCTAAACAAGCATATGGCTCAAGCCAAACAGGAATATGGCTCGAGCCAAACAGGGATATGGCTCTAGCCAAATTCTTCAGCTTTTCTCCAACATCTCTTATGAGCCCGAAACTTGATGGGAATTAAGTGCTTTCTTCCAAAACCTACAAAATAAGGGAAAAAACACAAAACCACAAAACATCATATTTATAATGAAACTAAGAGATTAACATATGTGAATAAGGGGCTTGAATGTGTAACATTCAGCACTTATCACTGGCAAATGCTCTTAATCAGCGAAAAGAAGGGAAGCTGCCCTCCCAACCAGTGGCCAACCCTAAAGGACACTACATGGTCGATGGAAGCGCTTCTGATAGCGTTCCCCACGAACAAGTCCAGGCAGTCACAACATTGAGGAGTGGACAGGTGGTTGACAACAAGGTCGGGTTGAAGGCCCAAGAAAAGGATGATTCCCCTGTGAATCCAAAACCACCCATTGACAGTCCAATTGTTCCGAAGGAACATGTAACTCTTGAGACATCTTCTGAGCCTAGAGCTCCATTTCCTGAATGTCTCAAGGAGCCTCTTTGTGCTACAAAGCAAGGAGAGAAATTTCAAGAGATGATGGAGATTTTTAAACAAGTTCAAATCAATATCCCCATCATCGATGCCATCCAACAGATCCCATCCTAAGCTAAGTTTTTGAAGGATTTATGTACTCAAAAGCGTAGGATGAGGACTCGTAGTCCCGAGAAGATTCTCTTAACCGAGCAAGTCAGCTCACTCATTCAACATACTGTTCCTACCAAAATCAAGGACCCTGGTGCTCCCACCATTTCATGTATTATTAGAGACCATGCCATTGAGAAAGCCCTTCTTGATTTTGGAGCAGGTGTAAATTTGCTGTCTTTCTCGATGTATACACAGTTGGGACTTGGAAAGTTGAAACCCACGATGGTTGTCTTACAACTTGCAGACAGATCCGTCAAGAAACCTCGTGGGATAATTGAAGATGTTATCATCAGAGTGGACAAGTTCTACTTTCCTGTAGACTTCATCGTTCTTAATACAGAACCTGTCCTAGATCCCACCAAACTGATTCCCGTCATCCTCGGCTGTCCTTTCCTAGCTACGGCTAATGCATGAATTAATTGCAGGACCAGGGAGATGGAAGTAACTTTTGGGAATATGAAGGTGAAGTTGAACATCTTCAATGCTTTTCAGCATCCTATGGATTCAGAGGAGTGTTTCTTTGTGGATCAAATTGAAGAAACTATAGAAGATTCACTCCCCCACTTTTTGAGTAATGACCCGTTGGAGGCGTGCCTGTCTCATTTTGATATTAAGGACTTTGACACGGAGCAATATGTTGACGAGGTTAACTCCCTTCTTGACATTGCGGCCGCAATAGACTTTCCACCTTGGAAAGTACCTAAGGAGCCCTTACCCCTTACATCAGGCATTCCTCCCGTTTCTTCCCTCATCACCCCACCAAAACTTGAGCTAAAACAGCTTCCTACGAAACACAAGTACGCGTTCTTAGGATTGAATGACACTCTCCCGGTCATCATTGCTGTAGATTTACAAAAAGACCAGGAGAGTAGTTTATTGGATATTCTGAAAGAACATAAGGAGGCGATTGGTTGGAGTGTTGGGGATCTTAAAGGGTTTGACCCCTCCATTTGTATGCATCGCATTCATTTGGAGGATAACGCTAAGCACTCTCGCAAGGCCTAACGTCGATTGAATCCCACCATGAAGAACGTGGTCATGACTGAAGTCGTAAAACTGCTGGATGCGGGCATCATTTACCCCATCTCAGACAGTAAATGGGTAAGTCCCATTCAAGTGGTACCTGAGAAGTCAGGTATCACCGTCGTTGAAAACTCGGTAGGTGAATTAATTCCTCAACGCACGACCACATGATGGCGTGTCTACATAGACTACCGAAAACTAAACTCATCAACTAGGAAGGATCATTTCCCATTTCCATTCATTGATCAAATCCTAGATCGTCTTGCTGGCCAGAGTTATTATTGCTTCCTGGATGGATATTCAGGATACAATCAAGTTGCCGTTGATCCTCAAGATCAAGAGAAGACGACTTTCACCTGTCCCTTTGGTACTTTCGCATATAGGCGCATGCCCTTCGGGTTGTGTAATGCACCCACCACTTTTCAAAGGTGCATGATATCTATTTTTTCGGACATGGTGGAAAACTTTTTGGAGGTGTTCATGGACAATTTCTCTGTCTTTGGACCCTCATTTGATGAATTTCTCCTCAACCTTTCCCGTGTTCTTAAACGATGCAAGGAGACAAACTTAATTTTGAGTTGGGAGAAGAGCCATTTCATGGTTCAAGAAGGAATTGTATTGGGACACATAGTGTCCAAGCGAGGACTTGAAGTTGACAGAGCAAAAGTGGAGCGAATTTCAAAACTTCCACCACCTACTACGGTGAAACAAATTCACTCATTTCTCGGACATTCCAGTTTTTATCACCGCTTCATCAAGGATTTTAGCAAAAATTTCAAGACTCTTGTGCAATCTTCTTGCCAAGGAGACTCTTTTTAATTTTGATGAAGCGTGTCTTAAGGCATTTGAGACACTTTGATCACTTCTATTCTCAGCCCCTATCATGAAGGCCCCTAATTGGTCTCTCTCATTTGAGATAATGTTTGATGCATCCGATTATGCTGTCGGTGAAGTTTTGGGATAGTGTGAGGATAAGCTTCCTCATGCTATTTATTATGCTAGCAAAACTCTTATGGATGCTCAAGTGAATTACACAACTACAGAGAAAGAGTTGCTAGCAGTTGTTTTTGCCTTTGACAAATTCCGCTCTTATCTTTTGGGGTCCAAGGTAGTGATTTACTCTGACCATGCCGCTCTTAGGCATCTGATAGCTAAACGGGAAACAAAGCCCCGTTTAATTAGGTGGATTCTCTTGCTTCAAGAATTCAACTTGGAAATTAGAGATAAAAAGGGATCTGATAATGTTGTCGCCAACCATCTTTCTCGCATTTCTATCGAGTCTTCTCTCATTCCAGTTCATGATTCCTTCCCGAATGAGCAACTGTTTGAGATTACTCCAAAGGAGGTGCCATGGTACGCTGACATCGTTAATTACCTAGCAATAGGTAAAATTCCCTTTCATTGGACGTAACAAGCAAGGGATCGCTTCTTCAAGTAGATCCAATCCTATTTTTGGGAGGATCCTGAGCTTTTCAAGTACTGTGCCGATCAGATCATTCGCCGCTGTGTACCTCAAGGCGAAGTTCAGAATGTCCTCTCCTTTTGTCACACATTGGCTTGTGGAGGACATTTTAGTGCTAATAAGACCGCAGCGAAGGTATTACAAAGTGGATTCTACTGGCCGTCCTTATTCAAGGACGCAAATCAATTCTGTAGGGCGTGCAATAGATGTCAACGCCTTGCAACATTGTCCCGAAGGGACATGATGCCTCTAAACCCCATCTTGATAGTGGAAATATTTGATGTGTGGGGGATAGACTTCATGGGACCTTTTCCGCCCTTTTTCGGATTCAAGTACATTTTAGTGGCAGTGGACTATGTGTCCAAGTGGATAGAGGCAGTGGCTACCAGAACCAACGACCATAAAGTTGTTATCAAATTCATTCAATCTAACATTTTTAGTCGTTTTGGAACGCCTCGCGCGATCATTAGTGACGAAGGAAAGCATTTCTGTAATAGGTTTCTGAAAACCTTACTCCTTAAATACTCTATCACTCACAAGGTTGCCACGCCCTACCACCCTCAGACAAGTGGCCAGGTGGAATTATCCAACAGGGAAATTAAGCGGATACTGGAGAAAACGGTTAGGCCTGATCACAAGGATTGGTCCTTGCGACTTAATGATGCATTGTGGGCATACCGTATAGCTTTTAAGACACTAATTGGCATGTCGCCATACCCGTTGGTTTATGGCAAAGCGTGCCATCTCCCTGTTGAGCTAGAGCACAAGGCCTAGTGGGCCGTGAAGACTTTTAATTTTGATATGAAATCAGCTGGTTCTCACCGGAGGCTACAATTGAGCGAGCATGAAGAACTGCGAAACGAAGCTTACGAGAGTGCGCGGGTGTACAAGGATAAGACTAAGGCATTTCATGATAAGCACATCCGGCCCAAGACTTTCGTCTCGGACCAGAAAGTATGGCTATACAATTCTAAACTTAGCCTGTTTCCTGGTAAGCTCGATCGAGATGGGAATGGCACATTCAATTGTTGGATAGTCCCCCTCACGAAGCAGTCAGAGTTAAAGAGTCCAAAGAGTGGCCAAATTTTTAAGGTCAACGTCAGAGGTTGAAACCCTAACATCCAGGGTTCGGAGTATATTTTGAAGATGTGGAATCTATCGACTTGATAGATCCCATCTATTTGGAGTTAATACATATATCTATTTATTCAATTTTTGTTGATATTTTCTATTCTTATGTTATAGTATCTCTCTTTTTTATATAAATAGTATTAAGGTCTTAGAGAGTTTCTGGGAACTAGGGATCGAGCGCCCAATCTTGACGCTCGAGCGTCAGCTTAAGCCTGGCGCTCGAGCACCCAAATCCAAGGATCGAGCGTCAGCATCAAGCCTGATGCTCGCACACCCAAAAGCCAGTATCGAGCGTTAGCAGAAGCTTGACGCTCGAGTGCCTTCGGGTAAGCAGGTCACGTGACTTGCTTTAAAACCCCTCTGCTCCCCTCATTTCTTCATTCTTCTCTTCTCTGCTCGATACCCAATGCGCCGTTCTCTGACCTAGCCCAGGTAAATCTCTCATTTTCTCATTTTTTCTTCCTTAATCTTCATTCTTTTTACATTAAAACTCTTCTCCATCACATTTCTCGTGTTCCCATCCGATTGAAGTGCCAAAATCTTTGTTCTTTGTATTTTTTTTCGGTTTGGCACAGTAGGTGTTTGATTAAATTCCCCAAAGACCTCCAGCAATGGCTAGCTCTTCTCAATCCTCCGCTTGAGCGTCTTCTGTTTCTCCATCTTCCACTCGAGTGGCTGGAAGCTCCTACATGACTACCAAGTGGCAGCGCTTTGAGCTAGACCCCGAGACTAAGTTTGATATTGTTGGGGAATTTAGGGAATATGAGGATGTCAAGTGGGCAAGGAGGCAATTCAAAAATCGACATCTAATGCCAGTCCTCCAGCCGGTGTATCATCTGTACCACCCCAGGTTTGTCCGTCAATTTTACCAAAATTTGATTTTTGATGCGGACCAACCTAAGGTGCTGTCTTCCTCCATTGACGGGATTGAGTTCCAAATCACCATTGGAGACATCGAAGAGGCACTTGGCTGCCCACATGTAAGCGCATCTCCACGCTACATTGAGCCTCCCGAATTTGATTTGCACATGATTGTGCAAGATATGTGTGATGGAGCTTATGAGAACCGGAAAAGGAATTGCACAAGCAAGGCAAAGTTTCCTTCAAGACTATGGTTCGTAGACACAGTCCTCAAGAAGAATGTGTGTCCAATGGGACACAAGATTCAGAGGACCTGCCCTTTTCTTGCAGCCCTCTATGCTTTCCACAAGAAACATTGGTTCTCAGCACCACAACTTATATGGGGCCAAATTTATAAGTGCTGGAAAGACTATGTGGACAAAAGACTGATCGAAAAGAAGTCGAAGCTTCCTTTCCCTTACCTAGTCACCAAGCTAGTGATCAACAAGGGCTTTGAGTTTCAGGCCAAGCATAATGTGACCACCACATTCCCCTTGTTCACCGTAAAAGAGTGGCGCAGAAGCATCTCTCAAATGAAGCCACGAGCTCCCGCTCCTGCACACGATATAGAGATGGAAGACGCACCTGCTGAGATGGCTAAAGGAGAGCCATCAGTTCGTCAGAAAGATAGAGTCCCCATTTCATAGTCAGAGTACGAACTGCTGCAAGCACAATTTGAGCGGATCTCTGAGTGGCAAGAAAAGTTTGAAAAGAGAACCGAGGATGCATTTCAGACCATGGGGATGACACTTCAGGAGATCCTGAGTTGCCTACCACCGCCACCACCTGCACCACCTGCTCCATGAGTTTTCATTGTATTTTATTTATGGCTTTGGACCTTTATGTTACATTACATTGTTGGAATTTTGGAACATTATTTTGTTATCCACCAATGTATTGTTTTTGCCATTTCATATGAGGACAGGTGTTTTATTCATTTTGGAAATATGAGAATTCTTTTTCTTTTCAAGTTAATTTTTGATCTTTTGGTTCATATTAATAATTCTTTTATTCATTGTAATATATTTATATTATCTTGCTTTTTAGTTTGGTTTTAGTTTTGTTTTCAGGATAAGTGTTTGTAAAAGTTCAAGTTTGGGGGTATGCACAGAGCCATACCTCTCGAATGAGGTTTTCCTTTATCCCTCCGTTTTACCATTCATTGTATATACACATTGGGGACAATGTGTGATTTAAGTTTGGGGGTATAGTTAAGCACTTGTTTTCTTGTTCACTTACCACTTATTCGTAATTTGTAAAAAAAAATTTCTTTTGTAAATACATGTTCATATTATCCCTTAAAATTTTTTTGATCTTCAATTTTGATTTACACTTCATTGGTAAGCTTAAGACAATGAACACATGATCATGCAGTTGGGAATTCAAAATCTTTTTACTTACTCTTGGCTTTTGAGAATTCATTCGTTTCACATTAACACGTAGATTGTGAGGTATATGCCTTAATGACAATATATTTGTTTTCAATACCTCTGATGCAATTGGATGACTTGTTAGATGGATAACTTGGGCATTTGAGAAAAAAAAAAAAAACATCTAGTTTGTCTTTGTAGCCTAGTTGACTCGAGTATAAAGCCCCTAGGGATGTCTCTACATCTAGTGCCCTAAAGCCATCTAATTTGGGATTCATTAGCCGAACACTCGTTACATGGGTCAACTAGAAAAGCTTAATGGAGTTAAACTAATAGCTGTGTAAATATAATCAAAGTCGGTAAATAGTAACCATGCCCTGATTGTTTCATTTGATGAAGTAGTTTAGTGAATTTTGAGGTATTGAGCCATCTATGTTGACAATTATTTTGAAGCCTCATATCGATGTGTTGATATCACTTTGCACCAGTTGGAACATATATGGAATCTCAGCTAGCCATTGGTAAGTAATCATATTTTACAAATCCTAAGTTGTTGTGAAAATGGAGTTTGTTAATTTAAGCTTGTCACTGACATGTGAATCATTATTCTTGTGAGGCGGTATTCTTTGTAATAATATGATCATGCACAATGTTTGTGGGTAACATTTCTGTTAAACCCTCACGAGACTTCACTCGTCCACTAGGTATGCCTAGGGGTTTAAAAGGCTTGTTGCATGTGCTAAATGCAATCGTGTTTCCTACGACAAAGGAGGTAGAGTAGTTGTTTATATTTATTTTATTTTATTTTTAGTTTTGTAATGCTAAGAGACTAGCATTATGTAAGTTTGGGGTGTGATAAGTGTTGAATGCTATATATTCAAGCCCTTTAACTTGCACATGTTAAACCTTAGTTGTATTGTTATCTAATATTTTAGTCTGTTTTAGTGTGTTGTCTTATTTTCAGGTTTTAATGGAAATTCAAAGCAGATCATTGACATTAAGCTTGAAGATAATTTAAGAGAAGTTGAAGTGTTGTTGAAGTAATGGTGCTCGAGCACCCAATTCTAGTGCTCGAGCGCCATCAAACCTTCCAGATCTGGAAGATCTTTCATGACAATAAATGACGGCAAATATATTTTTTTGTCCAAAATTGCGGCTTGCCAGTTAGTTGTAGGCGCCAAAATTCATCATCAGAACCGTCCTACACCACTTGGATGAAGATCTTTGTAGTTTTAACTTCTTTTGTAAATATCTAAACTCACTTCCTCTCTATATAGCCAAAAACGAAGGGAGAGGCAGAAAGCTCGGTCTAGTGTATTTTCTTATAGTTTTTAGCTTAGTTTGCTTTCATTTTTTGTTGTAGACAGTAGGTAGAACCAGCCCATAGCACTCACTTCCTTTAGGAGATGGTTTTCTTCAACCTAATGAAGAAATCCAAATCCTTCATGAGGAACTAACCGACTTGTAGGGTTTGATGTAGCTTGATCCAAAGTGCTATGGATTGATTGTATTTAGCTTGGATTTTGTGCAAATGGTATGGTGATTGTATATGCATAAGAATTGTTCTTAATGATATACCATTTGAGAAAAAGATTTGTTTCTTGTCTATGAGAAATCTATTTGATTCTTGAATGATTTCCATGTTTTCAATGTCTTTGATTGAGAAAGCATAAGCTATGCAATGATGCTTGTGACATGATTTTATATAAGTTTGCTAGGGTATGCTAGGGACCACGACTCAATCCATGCTTAGTTTAACTTAGAATAGATGGAAAGAGAAGTGAAAACCTATGATATTTTATGCTTATTTCATGAAATTGTGTAGGCTATTGAGAGAACTTATATCGCATGCTAGGGAACACGAGTTATATCACATGTAGGATATTAGGTGAGTGACTAGTGCGAAACTATGATACCTTATTATTTTCTTTCGGTAGTATTTTCTTGTTGAGTTCATTGTGAGGGTTGACAACCTTCACACGCTCATACCATACTTTTGTTTAAGATCCATGCTAGACACGGTTTGCTTGTGGTATGAGGGTTGAGTGAAATCAATTCCCTATACCTCCCCTACTTCTTTTAATTCAATTATGTAACTTAGTTTAAAGCTTGTGTCATTTAGTTTTAGTTTTAAAAAAATAGAAAAACATTTCTTGCTTATGAGTTAGGTTAAGTGCAATTTTAGAGATTCCATTATTACACAACTGACACAATCCCTGCGGACGATATCCTCTTTTTAGAACTATCTTACAAAGGTACGATCTATCGCAAGCGGTTAATTATAAATTTTAAAATCGGTAGCGCTCGCGCAACTATCACCTATAAGTCACTTTTAATAGCACTGGGCTTGGGAATCCCAAGCCCACCTTATAAATGATCTGTTTGCAAAAATTTTCAATTCGAACCTTCTATTAGTTTTTACCGTCTAATCTAATAGAATTTTTTTTTTTTACTGTTCATTTGTTTTTTTTTTAAACAAACGCATGAATAGTAAAAAAAAAATCCGTCAGATTAGACAGCAAAATTTAACTGAAGGTTCAAACTGAAAATTTTTGCAAACATTGGGGGGGTGCATTGTGAATTTTGTAACATTGGGGGCTAAATTGAAAATTCTCTCAAACATTGAGGGGGTAAAGTGTAATTTTTCCTAAACTTAATATAGATTTAATGATCATATCACATGATCTAAATATTATCATATCATCTCTTACAAAAAAGTATTATCATTTAATCTTAGATCATGTGATCTAACGATTCCTAAGTATATAATGATAGAAAAGTGTAACAATAGTCAATATAAATATTAACTAACATATATTAATTTAATAACATTAACAATGATAATTATTATATGATCATCATATGGTCCTATGTGTCTAATGATAATAGTTTTCTTAATATATATGATAATACTTAGATCATATAATCTAATGATTACATGTTCATATGGCATAATGTACAATCATATGATCATGTGATCTCAATTGTAATGATAATTCATATAATTATATGATCTAAATTCTAAAGATAATACTTAATTTATGATTATAATTAACACATTCTTGATTCCAATTATAATCACTTAATTTGGAATTATATAAATCACATTGTCAATTCATATGAATAATATGATTAAGTTTCGAAATTGTCATTATGTCAAATGATTAATGTGAACTCATGCTTAATCTATATGCCTAATCATTGTATCCAAGTATAATTAAGAATTGTTAGATATTTAGAATCTTAAATCATACTTAATCATTGTATTCGTATAAATTTGTATACTTATATGACATATGTGGCTATAATTTATACTCATAAGCTTAGTTTGTAATTATATATATTTGTGAATTATGAATCATATTATATGACTTATAAGATTATCTATGACAAATATAATCATCATGAGTCATAATTATCCTAATTCCTAATTATCATATGATGATATGATTATATGGCACAAGGTTAGATTATTATATAATCATATGGTCCAATTATAGTATATGACTAATATAATTAAGTATCTAAATTGTCATTAAATCATAGGATTAAGTATTGATATTATTCACTTTTACTATTCAATATACATATAGCCAATTAATTATTGTTACTTAATATATATTGACTATTGCTATTTGTTACTTAATAAACAATACATTATTTAACCTATATATATATATATGTGTGTGTGTGTGTGTTAAAATATATACGAGTCGAACTTTATACGAACTTGTTCATAAACATTAACCGAGTCGAGCCGTGTTTATACGAGTATATTGTTTAATAATTGAGCCTAGTTCGTGTTCATGAACGGCTCATTTAATAATCGAGTCAAGCTTAGTCGAACCAAGCCCAAGTATATTTCCAAGTAGTTCTGTTCATTTACACCCCTACCCTCTTGCCATTTGGAGTTAATTTTGGCTACCTACACGACCATTTGAGGGTGATTTGGCCACCCCCCATTTGGCTAGAGCGGGTGCCTCAACCATCCTCTATGCCAGTTTCTTTTTCCTTTTTTTTTTAATAAATAAAACTTTTAAAATTTTAATTTATTTATAGTTTTATATATTTATAAATATTTTTTATTATGGGTGACACGTATCATAATTTGATTAGTGCTAACATGGCATGTGATGGTTTTTGTAAAAAAATTAGACAAAAATTAGGTACATGAACCTATTTGTTATTTTTGCTCTCCACATGGAGTTCTTTGAACATTGTTTTACCACATACAGCTTTTTGCAAATCAGTGCAATTACATGGACAGCTTTTGCATTTTTTTTTCTTCAATTTTCTCTTATGGTTCTTTCTATATTTCTCTTATGGTATATATATATAGAGCAACGATTGGCATCAGCCCAGGCTGATGCTACAGTGCATCAGCCTGGGCTAAATTAGAGGAGGGGAAAAAAAAAAAATACTGTTCACGGGGCCCATGAACCACTGTTCATGTGCCTGGGCTGAAATGATAAATGCTATTCATTTCAGCCCAGACTGTCATTTATATTTACTCATATATATATATAATCTTTGGTTCATTTTTTTGTGGGATAAGGATCGACAGGAGTACGTCTTTTGCTACTTTTGAGCCGCACTTATGCCAATTGTAAATTGGTGAAACCTCATCGATTGATTTTATATTTATTTTTTCCTTCAATTTTTTCTCTTTTGGTTCTTTTTTTCTATAAATATATATATTAATCTTTGTTCCATTTTTTGTGGGACAAGGATCAACACTTGGGGTTTGTCTCTTGCTACTTTTGAGCCGCGCTGACAATTGTAGATATGCTGTTTTTTTTTGTAAGTATAGGCATGCTTGTTTTTAGTTGTACGGATCTTGGCGAGTGACCACTAGTGGCATCAATTTTAATTTTTGGGAAAATATTTTAGAATCTTCCTATACTTTTTTCAGAGTTTGCATCTTAAACCTCAGTTTTCAATTTGACCTAAGTTTATGAAAATTTTAAATCTAAGACTTATATAAATTTTTCCCTCAAATAAACAACAAATGATGTCAAAATACTATTATATCCCTTTCACTAATTTTTTTTTTTTTTTGAAAAAAAAAAAAAAAACATATCAGGGTGGCCACGAGCCACCCCAATTAGAGGGGGCACCACCCCCATCAAAGGGGTGGCTCATGATCATCCCATCTTTCTTTTTAAAATGTTTAAGGAGAACAACATAATAAATAGTTTTTTTTTTATATCATTTTCTTTGTTTATTTGAATGAAAAATGAATAAAAGTCTTCGTAAAATATAGTCTTAAATTAGGAAAATTAAAAACTACTGTCTAAAAACTAAGATTAAAAAAGACGTAGAAAACTAAAAATGTTGCGGTTTTGGGGAACCTCACCTTAATGCCTTGGGTTCCTTCCCAACCTTTTTAGGTGGTTAGTGGGAGAGAAGGGATTGGAAACCGTTAAGGTAGATATGTTTTGTGCTTCCGGGCTGTGGTGGTGGGCTCCGATTGGAGCTGTGTGGAGTGTTTCGTGGTTAATACAACCAAACCCGGAAACCTACCCAATCAATCAACCAACCGAATCGAAAAACGAAGCTAATCTATACCACTCAAATTGGGCTGGATACAGATTTTGATGAATGGCTATCAGTTGGCAACAAATAACAATATAGGTAGTAGTATCAACCTGCAACAAATAATTTAGATAACACTCACCTGAAGAAAAGTTCACACACAGACAGCATGAACATCAAGCAAAGCTAACATTGTTGCTGTATATAACCTATTAAACACCAATTAGTTTCAAATTCTTTAAAAAGGTTTTCTTTCATTTTTTGTCATTCTTAATAATGTCAGCAATATGCTTTTTTACTGCAATTACCAAGACCCAAACCATACATACATGTGACCTCAAAAAATGGCACATGCAAAGCTGTGAAAACTTGTGCACAAGTTGGAACAGGTTGACAAAAAAACAGATAGCAAAAGAAGAATCTAGCGCAACTGCCCAGGGTAGGTAACAAGCCGAATGGAAGAGTTTTACATCAGACATTAATGTTTAGAGAGAATGCGGTCTACAATCACATGAAAGGAGATGTACAAATGAGGCCTAAAGCATAGCAGTACTTGTGCCTTTGGTATCTGTCTTAGAATCCACTCTGAAAGGAAACCAGCCAGAAATGCTATAAGAGAGCTGTAAAAATCTTTAGGAAGCAATTGACAGAATAGTATTGGTTAAAACATAACAGACCAAGTCTATTATTACCATTCAGTCTTGATCCAGTGACTCCAAATGCTTATTTCTAAACGTCCCCCTTCTTTTCTTCTTCTTAATCACAGATGCCGGCACATCTGGATCAAACCACAACATATACAAATTACTGAATTTGAACATTGCAAAAGAGTAGAAATGGCTAATTCTGAAGGATGATGTAATCTGAAAACAATCTTGATGGGACTGAAAACCCAACCGCACTAGTTCCAAACAATCAACAACCCACAAACTAAGCCTGCTATAATCCCATGAATTTGGTGTATGACACGAAACACTCAACAACTCTATAAAGCTTTAGGGTACAACTTGCAATGGCAACATCAATCTTATTTATTTTACTAACTAATCTAGGGTAGGTATATTCAACAACTTGTCCAAACCAAGCCAAATATAGGCTTATTCAACATTGGTATATGAGTTGACTCTGCTAGAGATATACAAGCCTATATATTCTTCTGTTTATCCTGTATTTGCATACTTAATGGGAGTATGCTTAGCAGTCCTAGAAAGCGGGACAAATCTAAAGATAAGCCCAAATCAAAAATCATCATTAGATTGGGTGAACAGAATTATGTGAAGTCAGCTATAAGGCATTATAGGAGAATTATGAAGAGGATTTCATACAACTGCAAGCTTCTGATATGAATTTATGCTGCTAAAATTCCAACTCCAGCTTCTTCAGAATTTCTTACATATGCACTTTGTTTGTCGTGAAGTCGTTTTGTAGTTCAAAACGTACGTGGAGAACCATTGTTTACTCGTATGTGCTATTGCATTTAGTGAGAGAAGGCGTCAAAATAAACAGTATCTTAGATGGAAATCTCACAGTTTTCTTGAGGCTATGGTACATATCTAGATCCTTCTCTTAATTCATGTAATGAACATACTCAATACTTGAGTTCTGGTGGTCTTTTTTAATATAAATAAGAACATTTTTTTCAAAATTTTATTATGAGGAAATTTACATTAAATACTACTTAAACATATGTTAGGGCAGACCATTCAAAATATGGACAGTTTGTGTGAAAAGCTAGGGTGTTAAATCAGTCCTCCCCAACAGTGGATGCAAGTTTTCAAGAACTCTCCCTTCAAGGTATTAGATTAATCTTCAACCTTTATCTTTTGATTTTCCTCTCTCTTTTTATTTCTTTTTGATTTACATAATTATTTTCAATATTGTTTCATTTCTTACTTTCAACAAAAGAGTTGGCTGTCATCTCCCTTTGCCAGCAAATTCACAGCTAACCTAATTAAATAAGTTCTTTCTTTCATTCTAATCAAATCTATGGATGCCCAGAAAAAAATAAAATAAAATCTATTGATATTTCAGGATTTGGGTTATCAGTTTTTTAAAGTTTTTCTCAAAAACCAAGACAGCACTGTAATCATTTCCGACGTTTGGCCCACTAAAATCAAGTTCGATCAACATATATGACCCTAATACAACATTGAAAAAGTTGTAGCTTCCCAACAAAACCCAACTGCTTTTTCAGAGCATAGATCAACAGGACCTGATAGTTGGGATTAATCTCATTAATTTAGTAGCATATACCAACTTGCATCCAGTTTAATATTTCCAGTTTATTCATAAATAATGTCTAGGAAATGGAAAATACAAAACTAACAGATGTGGATGTTTACCTCCTTCAGGGTATATTGAGTTGTAGTGCACCTCTGCCCAAAAGCTCAAATAAATTACTGCAAAAAAAGTTCATCCTCATTTCGTTGCAAATTATAAAGAAACAAGGTTAAGCAAGAAAGAGACACACTTCTTATCTCTTCTTCTTTTTCTTTCTTTTTTTCTTTTCTTCCAGCATTTGGCAATACTAAATTGAAACTAATATAAAAAATGGAGAAATGAAAAACACAAGAAAATGACTCAAAAGAATTGGTCGCCCATGAACTTAGACTCAAGAATTGATAGATTGGGAGAAAGAAGTACATGGCAAGTCAATCAAACAAAGAATTGACTGTGGAATTGGATATAATTTTCTGTTGTATCTACCATTACATAGACTTGAAGTTAAGTTTTTATGAGTGCCAAAAGCTCTCCAGAAATGACTTCCATTTTGATAAAATGGAGCATAAACCCATTCAAGTCCTTTTCAATTTGCATTCTTTTAGAGAATATACAAGTTAAAAGGAGATATCTTTCTTTTATATACCAAAATGGCTGAATATAATAGTAAGCAAAGGATACATGAATGAAGAATACAAGTTCACAAGTAAAAGGGATTGGTCATTGAGTATATAAATCCCATTAGCACAAACATGAACCACAAGTATGGATGAGGGAAGGCAAATCACAAACACAAAGCTCGTGTTTCAATCTAGGGGAAAAAAACTTTGTTTTACCTTGATACCAAAGCCTACCCATGGACTCCAACACATGGTGCCCTGAGACCAAGGGCGAAACCTGAGGGACTAAGGCAAGGCCCATGGCTACCTCAAACTATGAAGAAAAAAAATTCGGGGCTTTCCTCACTTTCCCAATGGTCCCACACCCCCCCCCCCCCAAAAAAAAAAAAACAATTCAATGCCCTTAATTTTTTTTTTTTTTTTTTTTTTGTTATTGAGCAATTGCAGCCCTTAATATAATAATAGAAACCCCTGCTCATTTTGGTGAATCACATTAAAAACAAACTCCGCTTTCTCTCTTCTCTCTCTCTCTCTCTCTCTCTCATTATGCTGATATTCACACAAGAGACGAATCCTAACTATCACAGCTAGCAAGAGAGCAAAAAGAAACAATTGGTGCCTGTGCCTCACAGCTTCGTAAAGAAGCCAACCTCTTCCTTGTTGTAAGCTCTGATTCTCAACATTCTTTTCTTTTTGGAGAAAATAAATAATATCAAAATGAGAAAATATTTAATACATCTTTCCTACATTTTTGATTGCTGAGAAATTAAAGGAAAAAATATTAAATTCTCTCTCCCTCTCTCTCTCTGAATTTCTAAAGGTATGCCTTTCATTTTTGTGAAAATATTTAAATAATATCACTCTTTTGGAATATTGGAAGTTGATTACAACTTTGAGCATTGCTTTAAGTTATGATGATCAATTAGCTGGTTATATGAAATTTATAAATGTTACATAATTAATAGACTATATGACCCTAACTAGTACAACTAAGAATTTACAATTTACATCACGATTCATGAGTCATGTTCTTTGCTTCTTATTTTGAAAGCATAGGTTGAATCATGGCAAGACAACAACTATCAAGTCATTTTTCAAAAAAAAAAAAATTATCTTAAAAACCTTGTACATTTTAACTGTAAAGTTGACTAGATATATGTGTATGCGCTAGAGTTAAATTATAATTTTTGGGCATGGATAGTAGTACAAAACATATGCTTTTGTGTAAAAATTTGAAAATTTAGTCATAAATTTTTTTTGGGGAGGGGGGTGTTCATTTTTGCAAAATCTAATAATTGGAGATACCACACTTTCCTTTTACATGAAAACAGGACAAAAAATAAAAACCCTTGGTATGGATCGGTAATTAACTCCATGCAAAAGGTCTATGGTTAGGTGATGCCATAGGAACATATTAGGCACTGACATGTATACAGCTAATGCCATAAATGCTCTACATTATTTTAAACTTCAAATACATCACCGCTAGATGAAGCACCTTGAGGTCATAAAAGATATTAAAAAGTAGCATAAGATATATATATTAGTTGCAACGCAAAATATCGTTAAAACAAAGCACCATAGATTTATTCCTAGTTTCTATCATTTGCAGTTGGAAGTTGATAACTCTTTGAAAAGTACCTCGCATTGACCTCTCAACATTAGGAAGAATCTCAATGTAGCAGGTGTCCTTGAAAGATGTTATCACAAATATTTTGACACCATACTGCAAGTAGATCACTGAGTGCATTAAAAAGAAGAATATATACTCAAAAAGTGAGCACTAGGCCGATAATAGAAATTCTGGTAGGTGCAAAAGCAATATAATCCCATTAGATACTTGATGCATTCAACATTTGATGGAATTAAAAATAGACGGTGTATGATTTCACATAATCAAGCAAAACATGTGGAACTTGTAAGGAATGGACAGATAGTATTTCAATATACAACAAGCCCATCCGGGCAAATCGACTTCCAAAACAGAGCCAAGTGCAAGGTTATAGGATCAAGTGTGATAAGAGGCTTCTATCACCCACCAGAGGTGATTTCCTCATATCATCCTGAACAAGAATAAATTTTAGTTTTAACAGCTGATCAGAAAAGGGATTGAACTACTCCAATCCCACACCAACCCCCTCCCCTACCCCAACCTGCCCACCAAAGATGTTTACAAAAAAAATGCGGAGTTTAAGATCAGTGGCTCAGACAAAATGATGGAGAGCAGGGTTAACCGTTGTAAATGCAGAAGCAGTGCACAATAAATGGCCACCATTGATCTAAAGCCATTTGACACCCAATTTTAACATACCACTTTGCAATGAAGTCCACAGAACGAAAGTAAAACAATGCAAGCTAAATCAATTGTAATATTTCTACAGGAAAACAAAGATGAAAAGGAAGAACTGTCAGTAAAGCATACCAAATCTGCAGCAGCCTGCAAAGTGACATGATCACCCCATTCACCACTCCTATTTTCATCCAAATGATAGCAAAAGCAATGTCAAAATATACCCTAAAATAAATTATTAGGTCAACTAAAAGGAGTAGAAAAGTACTTGGACATCTTCTCCAAATAGTCATCATAAGCCATGGGAACATATCCCTCATATATCTCCGGGAAAGACTTGAGCTGATCATTCAAAATATTGCACCAAGATACACATCACAACAATAATGGCACCTAATAAACTCTAACTCATGGTTCAAAACAAATATTCGGACCATAATGAAGGAAAAGATGGCCAACCTGATTTATAACTTGCTCTCTCACAAAGTTGTGGTGCTCAGGAGTTCGATAAAATTGATCTGATATAGCGCGAAACTGGGAATATCATGGAACTAATGAGACGCGTGAAAGTAATCAAATACAATAGAGAGTAGTCAGCTTTCAATACAATAGGCTTAAAATAAACCATAGATTGGGCCTATATAAAATCAAAAGTACTGTATTTTGGTAGACATGCACTGTTCTGAAATATTACTGGTTAAATTTAATTAATAAACCACCAATGGTGCTCGTAATCCTAGAAGTGAATCCTAAACATAATCTAACTTAATTAATCACCAACCCCCTTAAGGACATAGTTAGATGGATAAAAATGACTGCGAAGTAGAAACTACAACCAGTCCACAAAATGCCACATCATTTACAGCCATGTGAACAAAACCATATAACATTTTCATACAGACATGAAGTGAAATGCATATGAATGCAATAAGAAAATTTTTAAATTACAGAGGCATTTTTTATGGTAAGAAAATCATAAAGTGAGCACAAGATGCAGTTAATACAAAAATGTGGATAGACGGGTAATTGTGTTTTACAGGAAATTCACCAAAAAGTCCACGAGTTTATGGCTTTTGCCAAATTAGGACCCTTATTTTCAATTTCATCAATTAAGGACCTCTGTCATAACTTCCTACCAAATTAGTCATTCCTCTCGAATTTTTGACAAAACTTCTGCCAGATGTCATGTTTCCTATGTAAGACCAATAACATAAGGTCACGTGTGTAATGAGATTTAAAAACAAATTTCAAAAACAATATCATTTGTATCCGGACAACAAAAAATAATAATAATAATAATAATAAAAAAGAGGAAAGAGAAATGAAGAATTGGGAGGGTGGGGGTGACCACACTCTGCGACTCCCACAAAGGGAGGATGGTTTCCGGGGGTGAATCTCCGCCCCCCACTGCCTCCTTTTGCGAGAGTGGAGGGATCCACCCCCACTAAACTGTGAGAATTTTCAGTGGATTTCCCTTTTTTATATCATGAAACCTTCCCGAAAAACCATTGATTTCCTCCATAATCACAAAGTCCAACAGCTTATATCATTCAGGATTTTTTTACACTCATACAAATAAGAATAGTATAAAAGGAAAAATCACTTATTTTATAAGACATAAAAGATAAAGGCAATTAGTTTTTAGAATACTTATTTGTAAAGTTATTGATTCTGACAAAAAAAAGAATCATCAATTTGCAATAAGAAAAGTAAAAATACCAATAATCAGACCAATGATGAGAATGAGAGCAAAACAGAACTCAGTACATTAGCTTACACTTATCAAAAGCCAGATTAAAAGAATTAAAAATTCTTAATAATTCTTCCATAACGAACAATTCAAAAAATACTTACAAACATATATTATATATATGTGTATATAATATATATATATATATATACTATATATATGAGAGAGAGAGAGAGAAGAGAGAGAGAGAAGAGAGAGAGAGAGAGAGAGAAGTTGAGAAATATAACTAACCATGTCACTTTCTAATGCAATGTAAACAAAGGCTTCACTAATATCAGACATACATCACAACTTACAATCTACAGCATGCATACTATGAGCAGAACAAGCTAACCTGACAGTTACCATCTCCTTGAACTTTATGCTCAAACAAATCATATACCCGCAATCTACAAAGGGAAGGGGAAAAATATTTCCAGCATCAAGTATTATAAATTAGTTTTGCATAGAAAATCTCATCTACAAAACTAGACCCAAGAAACTTCTAGAAGTTCAGGAAAAAAAAAAAAAAAAAAAAAGAGAGAGAGACACAGCATGAGAGGAGGGAAAATAAGAAGAAAGCATCGATATAACAAAGGCACAATACCTTTCCAGTAGCCTTTGATGATCTAATGTTGCTTCATCAACTGAGGGTATTTCCCCATTGATTCTTGGTACATGCTGCAACAAACATAAGACTTTAGAGTATAAACTATAAAACATCCTGTTGAGTATGTCAATATCAATTGTCTATCTACGCCCCCCCCAAAAAAAAAAAAAAAAGAAGTTATGTAACTATCAAGTAGTCAATGACTATAGCACATATGCATAACTAGAACACTTTCGACCCAACACTTACAGGATCAGGAACCATCTGATTCAACCTTTTTCCCACTTCTCCATCAAGAGCATACTCATCTGTCAACTCTAATGAATATGAACACTCATCCCCACAGTAGGACTCTTTGTCAGGGCTAGAACATGAAGTAGAAGGTCCCGTATCATCAGCCTCCTCCTGCCCACACTCCTGCCCTAAAATTTATTGACAACATAAACACAAAATGCAACAGCGAGGCACACAACCTACCAAACTACAAAGATACTTAGTTTAAAACTATTGAACTTAGCAATACCAGAGCCATAGTTTCCCATAGATTGACCAAGCCAACCTTGTGAGAAAGCAGATACTTGCAAATGCTTCAATTCTTCATCTGAAGATCCTGGTGCTTCTGCAACAGCAAGTAGTGATAGTTCTTCTTGAAGAGCTTGAGCTATAAGCTCATCATTTTCTACGTTGCTACATTCTGTATCATAATTATCTTCCTCAAAATGCTGTCCATGATAATAATCCACGTCATCTGGCATAATGGTGCCATAATACCCACAACTAGAATATGGATCACTGTCAAACAGCTGAAGACCCCACCGAACAATGTCAGAATCTTGTTCATATGAAATCATTTGCACTACATACAAATTCTTAGCTCAGAATGTGTTTACTCCAACCGAAAAGGTCTAATCCCAGGAAAAATCTTGGTAATTAGAGCTTAAGAAAATAATTTTACTTATTCAAAGGCAATGGTTAATCCGTCATAAGTTGAACCATAGACATCTTCGCACTGAAACGAACATCACAGGACACATTTACCCTTAAGACACCAAAAGAATTGCTTTCACAAACATCAAAGGAACAAAATTATTTACGAACAGATTCTAAGATCCATATGCAATTCTCTTCTTTTTGGCGTCTCGGAAAAGACAGAATGATCTTTTATCTGCAGGAAGTAATCACACAAACGTTCAGAAATACTAATAAATTTAATCTTAAATCCAAAATGAAAGTATCTGTCAAACAAGAATGCCCATGAAGAAAATTATATGAAAAATGAAGTATATAATATGTTTGCTCAAAGCAAGAGGTTCTAGGAAACCTTTATGATTGTAAAAAAGATGACCACGTCATATAGAGACCTGATCCGAAGCATTCCAAGATTTTATCAGGGGCAAAGTATTCAGCAAAATTACACAAGTTGGGCGGTTATAATCCATATATGCAAATGGGCATGCATGCTTATGTGCTTATACACATAAATAAAAAAAAAAAACAAAATAAAAATTCACAAGATTTGGATTCATTGCAGCTAATGGATAATAATTTTAGCTGAACTTTTGGAAATAATAAACATCATTAAGATGAAAAACAGAGCCATATTATCTATCCAGACGCACATGTTGTACCGTATCAAAACACATTAAGACACTATTAACAAACGAAAAGCAGTAGGAACCTTTTTTTTTTTTTTTTTTTTTCTGAGCAATACAAAAAACAAAAAGAAAACGTTAGGAACATAAACAGTAATATCATATATAGATCGGCGAGGTTCCAGAAAGCGAGTTGGGTTGAATGAACCACTAAAAACAAATTACTGGTCCGGAAATTGAATGGAGCTCTCGCATTTCTATCCCGACATGCACTTATAAAAATTAAAATTAAAATGCAAGCATAAACGACCTGCGTTGCGAACGAAAATTGAAATGAAGCAGAAACGAACAATTTTTTTTCTTTTTTTATTTTTTAAAAGCATAAATAATTTATCGTTCTTATTTCTTGTGAATGAGAAACGAAATTAATGCCAAACAGTGTCAGTTGAAAGTAACTTCCAACTCATCCCGAAAGAATCCAGAAAATCGAAAAAATAAAAAGATAATTCATTTTCCTTTTCCTTCCTACATTTTCTCGGGAAGCAAACAGAGCATTACATTTCAGCAAACAAATCTTGAGCTCCACATCGCAAGTAGAAAAGAAATAAAAGCTCATTCCAATCGAATCTTAATAAATGAAGAAAGCAATTCACCTTCGATCCGAATCGAATAACAACATCCAGAGCATGTTTCTGTCGCTGATCGAGACAGAACAACAAAAAGCTCCAAATTTCGATGGAATAATTATATAATTTGTATTTTAAAAAATAAATAAATAATAAAAAAAATTCATGAATTTTGGTTTATCTGTGTTTGGGAAAGCGGGTTCGAGACGCCACAGAATAATCAATAATGAGAACAATGCGAGCAGTGACTAGTGAGTGAGTAAAACGGGCCAAAACCGGAAAGTGACGAACGTCACGAGGTTTGGTCAGTGTTTCAGAGGCTGTAAGTTGGGGGACGAATCTTGAAAGACCCTGACGTTGACTGACTCACAATTAATTTAATTTAATTAGTTTTACTGGGAGTCATTCTTTCAATAAAAAAAAAAAAAGAAAGCCCGAGTCTTTTTTATTTTTATTATTATCATTAAATTTATAAATTTATATGAGTTTTATTTGTAGAATTCATAAATTCAATAGTATTAGTGAGAATTAAAAGGATAAGAGGAAAAGGATTAGTTGGCAAATTAATGGTTCAATCGGATGAATAAACAGGTAAAATGATTACATTATTTTTAATAAATATATTTATTTAGGAGGTTGGCTTTTGAAAGTATATATTTTAAAAATCAATTTAGACCAAGAAAACAAACTGATTCCAAAAATTTTAAATAAAGTCGAGTTGAATTAAAAATTAGAAAAAAGTATATTTATCTTTCATCAAACTATTACTCCATATTAATGATATAATATGTCATCTAAACTACAAATTATATCAATATTTTTTAAACTATTTTAAAAAAAAAAAAAAAAAAGTCAATATGTTTTTAAGGCTACCAAAAAAAACAAAAATAACCCTACAAAATTTTTAATAAGACAAAATATATTTATAAATTTTTTTTAAAAAAAAAAAAACTAAACAAAAACTAAAAATAAAAATAAATAAAATAAAAAATTTGAAATTTTAATTAAAAAAATCAAGGAGACATTTTAAAACAAAAATTAAAAAAATAATAATTAGGTGGAGACATTTTTCTATATAAAAAAAAAATCAAAATTTAAAAACTTAAAACAAAAAAAAAAACATAAAATAAAAATTTAAAAAAAATTAGGCTTTTTTTAAAATTTTATGAACAATATTTGTTTTATTAAGGAATATTAATATTTTTTAATAATTTAAAAGAGATATTGACACAATTAAAAATTTAGAAACATATAAACAATAAATAATAGTTTTACGAGAATATAGGTATTTTTCCATTAGCTTTATGAATAGCCGATGGGATATAGTTTATAAAGAAAAATGTCATTTGCCTTAACAATTGTCGGAGAAAAAAAAAAAAGGAACAGACACGAAAGAGACATCAATTAAGGGCGAAAGCTCCGATTTGAGTGAAGCCTCCGGTTTTGGCGCTCTCTCTAGTGAGCCTATAGGGGCCTATAAAGAGATCAACGGTTTGGAAAGGAGGAGGTACAATTGACGCCCAAAACTATGCCTTCAAAATGACAACAAAAAGTACTCCAATTATTATTCTTTCAAGAGCCATGTGCAAGAACTGTACATAAGAACTTCCAAAACTCATGCAGGGAATCTGCATAATAATCGTACGCATAAAGCAATTTAAAGAATCAAACAAAACTGCAGAAAATTTTGACGGACATTTATTTATTTTTTTTTTTTTAATGTTCGTGAAACATGGCTGAACCACATTCAAATAAAAAATAATTTAAAAAGTGGTTTGGACCGCTACTAATGACGGTGAGGGTTGTTCAGCTATTCTCAAATATGATCGAATGGAATAATTGGCAAATTGAAAAGTGGCCGAATGTTATATAATAAATTATAATGGATATAAGATGCAGTAGTTATTTATTTTAAAATTAATAATGTAGTAGTTATCTTTATTTTATCTCCAAGTCATAGAATCAGTGTTGTGTTTAGCTTTGTTTCGGTATGAGTTTATCTCAAGGACTGTAGGAGTACTATTCCAATTCAAATTATAATTTTCTTGAATTATCCCAAACCTTTTTATTTGTAAAAGGTTTAGGTTCCTTCAAAATTTAAAAAGTCTAAGTTCCTTCAAAATTTAAAGTTTGTGTTTCCTCATAACCTAACTATTTATTCCGTTACGTGTTTAAAAATTATTCAAATAAAATTTGGCTATCAAAAGCCAGGTTCTTGCTCAATGGTAGACCCAAGGGCAACAACAACAATTTGCTAGAATCAAAATTATATTTGAAGGCTTAATGAAACAAACAACTAAGAACACCAAATACACCATTGAGAACACCAAGATGATGGAAGAGATAAATAAGTTTGTTATCAAAGGATGGGAAGAACTCGGGGGAGAATTCTACAACCAAGACCCATGAACAACAACCCCACGGTTCCTCCAGCTTGGCTATGCCAAAATTAGCCAAACCCCAAGTCCCACCCAACCATTCCAATACAACCCCATCACCACAAATAGAGAATTTCTCACACCAATCCACCCTACCACTATTGAAAACCCACCTAACCAAAAACACCCACAACCTTGCCAAACCGCATGACCCATCACCCCTAAGAATTTGCATAGTCATCATGTTGCACTGTCAATCGTAAAGCAGATGATCAGTGTTCGGGTGGGAGGAAAAATTTAAAAAGAAATGCAGGGTTGTTCATCATCGTGTGTAACCAAAACAAGAGTTGTGATGCCCCAACTTTGTACAACAAGACCGTAAGTCAAAATCTCTCATTTTCGCACATGACGTTATGACATCATAAATAATAAATCTCGCAACAAAACATTTAAAAAGAAAAAAAAAAAAAAGCAATAGGTAATACCATTAAAACTGGCAAAAAACCTTCACCCTCAATCCCCGAACCTCCATCAAGGTCTATGTAAGGCCTATGTAAATATGACGTTATCGTATTTTACATATGCAAATAAGTGAGTCAACTGTTTTAATAGTATACAGAATTTTTGGTTTATTATAGCAATGTTAATAACAATCATGTGATTATAAATGTATGCATTATAAACATCAATTTAATTAAATAGGAACATGGTTTGATACATAATAAATACACACTCGGTGTTATATCTATGATGTAACTATAGGGTTTTATGAAGTATGAGAACCCTTCATGCATTTCATGCTTGAGTTTTTGAAATTCAAAGACGCATTGGAATTTGGTTTCAAGAAATTTGGCTAAGTATGAAAAAAAAAAAAAAGATTTTTCACAAAATTGAGAATTATTGAAAACAATTTACCGTTTTTTATTCATTATGCATTGAATAGCATAATGTAATTTTATAGGATTTTACTATGAGGTTTACATTAGGGTGACAAGGGAACCCCATCACTTGGATTAATCAACATGGAAAACCGGAAGTAGATACCATGCTCTAGGCTCCGTGTATTTGTCGATTTCCATTGATTTATGCTTTTTTAAAGAATAACTTAGTAGATACCATGTTAAATCCTTTGAGAAACAAAAAAGTTAGAGTACATACCATGCCTAACTTGTTGCTTAGAAAAATTAATAGCTTAAGGAGTAGATACCATGCCTTTAGATTGACAAGCATGAGCATTTCAATATGGTTTGTAATATGTGCAAGTCGTTGTACTTAAAGAATATGATTAGTGGTAGATATCAATGCCCTACCTTTCTTTCTCATTATTTAAAATCACTTGTTGTTTCAATCCACAAAATCCCATTTTACTTTCTTGTTGTTTAAATTCCATTGTTTGTTCTTGTTTCGTTTAGATATTGGTTTTAAACTTACCACTCATTTTGAACCATTGTAACATTATTTTAGGAAAGTCTTTTTAAACGCACTTTATCCAATCCTCGTGGAAATAATCTTGTACTTACAATCTATACTACATGTTTGATATTGTGCACTTACGAGTTAAAACGTACATTTGTTCGTCTATTATTTAGGTGGATAAACGGTACAATATATATATATATTTGATGAATGATGATTTATTAAAGTATGAAATGATGTTAAATATAGCATGAACATGTTAGAAATAAAGATGAAATATTTTATAGCATGATCATGAATATGTGAGAAAATGCATTAAAGTATTAGGATTGATGTCCCTAGCATCACAATAAGATTTTGTCATTAGAGGGTTGGAGCCTTTGATGCTGTAATGATGAAATGATGATGATGTTTGGGTTGATGCCCTTATGTGTGGTGAGTTGATGCTCACATAATGACAATAAATGAATGAAATGTATGAATGTAAAAGCATGTATTACACGTTTATGTTTTAATGATATATATGTATTATGTTTTATAGAATTTCATACTAAATATATTAATATGCATATGAGGTTGAATGGGGTAACACATATGTATACGTTTACAGTTGAATTGCATATGATGATTTCGTGTGTAGGACTTAATTATACCGATATGTATGTAATATGTGATCAAGGTGAATGGAATACATATGTATTTGTATAGCTGAGACATGTACATAAAGTTATGTATAGATGCGTTTATATGTATGTGCGACCAATACATATTTTGGAGCGAATGCATATATCCACGGCTAAGTAGTATGTTTCAAATGATTTCATGATTATGGTGTTTACTTCATCAACTACGCAATGTTTAATTGAAAGATGTTTTGTAAAAAAAAATGAAGTTGTTATTGTAAACTAAGTAGAAAACGAAAGATTGGCTCAGTGTAAAAACTTAGTAATTTTTATACTTTCTGAGCCTGTGGACTCATATTTTTGCCTAGCAATCATGGTTAACTCTACGAACACTCAGACGTTGCTGTTGATGCAAGTATTGAGGATCTGGATGATGATCAAATAGCTACTTATATGGGATATTATGATTGAGAGCGATATACACCTGTTAGTATTTTGTATAGACTCATGTTTAGCCTAGTTTTGTTGTACATCAATATGTTGTATATGTAAACAGGTTGATGTATTTTAGCTAAGCTGTATGTAGCTTTTTGTTAGTCGTTCTTTTGATGTATATCACTTATGTTGTAAAACAGTTATATATAGTTTATATGTCAGTTCCTTATGTTATGTTACTCTCATAGTGTTGTTTATTTATTTTTCGTTGCAATATTACGATTACTTTGATATGATATGCTTATGTTATGAGTTGATGATGGCTTGTACGTATGTATACCTCTGTGATGATGATGTTTCATTTAAAATATATATGTGTGTATGTGTGTGTGTGTGTGTGTTATGAAATCGAGTTGCCATAGGTTATGGTATCAAAGCATTTTGCTCTTAGGGATTATTGTGAGAGTTAAGTTATCTAGATTGTCTAAGTCTAGAGTGTAATGTTGAAGCTATAGGATTTTAAAAGCCTAAAGAGAAACAAATTATTAAGTTTAAGTTGAGTTGTGCATGGGCAAGTTTAATAAATATTCATATGTTGTTGATTGTTTTGGTATTGTGGTGCTTATTATGTNCAAAGCATTTTGCTCTTAGGGATTATTGTGAGAGTTAAGTTATCTAGATTGTCTAAGTCTAGAGTGTAATGTTGAAGCTATAGGATTTTAAAAGCCTAAAGAGAAACAAATTATTAAGTTTAAGTTGAGTTGTGCATGGGCAAGTTTAATAAATATTCATATGTTGTTGATGTTTTGGTATTGTGGTGCTTATTATGTGCCTTCGCATTGAATGACTAATTGCAATGTGATGGTGCAGAAAAATGTCACCAAGACAATGACCACAACGCAATCGCCGCAAAGAGTCGGTGAATCATAATGGTAGGGGTGAAGATGCTCTTTCACTTCCTCCTACTCCGCCACCTATTGTACCGAGAGTACCTGAATTAGTGGCTCAAACTAACCAACTCATTGCCATTGTGTTAGCCCATCTTCCGCAACCACAAGCGCAAAGGGAAACCGTTGGCTGCACTTCGGCCAATTTCTTCCATAATCATTCCCCAACATTCAACAATCCAGCTGGAGCTATTGCCGCTAATCGTTGGCTCACAGGCATACAAATTCTTGTAAGGACTCTAAAGTGTCCTAATGAACAAAAAGTTGAATATGCATCCCTCAAACTCATGAGAGAAGCTACGTATTAGTGGATGTCTAAACATGGAATGTTGGTAGCTGAATTACGTGAGAATGTCCTAATCACATGGGAAAGATTTCAAAAAGAATTCAATGATCGGCTTATTCCAAAGGAACAAAGAGAAATGCGAGTTCGGGAATTCCTAACCTTGACTCAAGGCAACATGACTGTGGAGCAATATGTTGGGAGTACTACTATATTAAAACAAATATAGCGCAGCGAAAAATAAACTATTGTCTATCCAAGGTCTACTCTAAGAAGAACATGTAAAGAACATTGTTATTTATAATTAAATTTGCAAGAACAATAAATTACTTACTTGAAGATTAAGGCCACTCCTTGGCTTTATGAGCAAAAAATCTAAGCTGCTTCAAGAATATCAAGAACACCTTTAGATCTTCTCACCAATGATTAGAATAACCAAGAGTGTGGGCTCAACTTGCTCTTCAAATCTTAAACTTATTCTTCAAGTTATTAACTCACAAGAATTTCAGTTCTTAGTAAATACTAAAAGAATTGTTGGTGTCTTTTTTTCAAGAGCTACAGACACCTCTATTTATATCCTTAAAAAACTAAGAGGCTGCATAAAATAAGCCATGTGGGACAAACACTATAAGAGTGGGCAGCTAAGGTTGAAACCCTAGCCCCATGCGTCATTTATATAAGGATGGACTTGGGTTTTATCCGAGCTCAAACCTCCCACTAATCCTCTTTGTACAATTTCCCATGGCCCATGTTTAATTAATTAAAACAACCTACTTATTAAATAAGCTCATATCTTAATTTAATTAAAATAACTTGCCTAATTATTAAGCTCATGTTTTATTAAAATAAAACAAGCTGCCCAATAAATAAATAAAAATATGTCTATGGTTATTTTACAATAGCTTGGTGAGGGACTCGGAAGGAAAAATAAATTTGGCTCAAATAGTCACTAACTATCCTCGTCGCTACTTAATTATAATTTATTCCACTAAACAATTATAATTGCACTCCAAAATTAATTATTGATTAAAAATCAACACTGTTCCCTTTGACTTACTTACGTAATATGAGTGTGATTCCTCCATGAAATTGTTCCGTAGCAAAATTAGGATTGTATACTGTCACACTAAATTCTCTACCTCTTAATCCTTGATTTCCAAATATTATCTCATTTATTCTACCAATTGTGAATACTTCTTTCACAAGTTAATATTTTAGAATTCTCCATTCCAAAAACTCTGGCCAGAGACTGAGAATAAACCCTTACAAAATTCTGATAAATATCCTAGTCAAAGGAAAATTCTTATCCATTTATATGATCCTAAAATGACTTGGATTCCCTATTGAACGAAGTTTCTGTCACAATGCTACATGTGATCACGTAATGCATGGAGATGTTTACAACAATCAAGGTTTCACTCCACAATGCATCAAAGTGACCTTCACTTAACATCTGAGTCCACTTCCTTTTAGGATTTAAAATCATTGTTCATAAGTAGTCTAAGAGTTTTGTGTCTTTCCCAATGACAACACTTTTATGGAAAGACAATTCACTGTCCGTTCAGTGTATACTAGCTTATAAATCTACTACATCAACCCGAAGAATTATCTTCTTTTGATTAAGGTAAATCACTTAAGTTGATGTGTAACAGTCTTAGCCAATGGAATGCACAATTCCATTGTCGACTGTGAACTATAAAACTTTTTAGAATATGAAGATTACAGATTAAGACCTTGTGTGACAAAAACTATTGCTCACACCCATAGTCCATATTCAATATATTCTTCGGACCCTTTGTATGAGGATTAATTAATAGATAACATACAAAGATATATGCTATATGAAATAAAATATTTAATCAGTGAATAATAATAATCATTCATAATAAACTCTTAATATCAACATGTAAATAATTGGGAATTAGTGCATAATCACCAACACAATATGCCAACAAATTCCTGGAATTGTCAAGGTATGCTCCAACCTTAATACCCAATGAAGAGGCAAGAATGGGGAGGTTTAAGTACAATCTCCACCCAAGTGTCCGAGATTGTATTGCATGCCACAAGATTTCAGTATTCACCGAGATGGTAGACATGGCCTCCGTCACCGAAAGAAGTGTTAAAGAAGTAACTATGGAATATGCTCAAAGGAAGCGGTCAGCATCTCAATCAACTTATCCTGCAAAGAGGCAAGCAACTAGTAGCAGTTCTGGGGCTACTGTAAAGAGAAATCCTCCGCCATCGCATAAGAGTTCAAGGCCTATATGTACCAAATGTGAAAGGAACCATCCAGGCAAGTGTAGAATGGGAACTGGAGTATTCTTCAAGTGTGGCAAATCTGGCCACTTTGCTAAAACTTGTCCTACAGAAGCTGTTGGGAATTATGGAACGCAAGGTACCAGATTTCAGCATAGGCAACCTGCTTAAGTTCGGGTCTACTCACTCACTCCAGTAAGTGCTAATACTGAAGAAGGAAATGTTGATGTTGTCACAGGTACCATTCTTCTTTTTGGTAGCCTGACTTGCACTTTATTTAATTCAAGTGCAACTCATTCCTTCATATCATTATCATATGTGAAATTTTGTAATCTAAGCATGAAACCATTAGAACAAGTCATATGTGTGGCTACACCTATTGGCGATGCTGTCACTTGTAGAAAGTATATGGAAGATTGTCCAATTATTATTGGAGGTAAAACTTTGCCAGCGAAGTTAGCTGTATTTGAAATGCTTGGATTCGATGTCATTTTGGGCATGGATTGGCTATCGAAGTATGGAGCAAGTATTGACTACAGAGCGAAAGAGGTTCTATTTTGACCTTTTGATGCTGAGGAGTTCAAATTATGTGAGTCTTGTGTACGAGCCACTCCGCCCTTCATCTCCGCAATTCATTTAAGAAAGTGCGTCAGTAATGGTGCTCAAACTTATTTGGCTTACGTTACAGCCAAGCCTGAGGTTGAAACAAAGTTGGAAGATATTCCGGTTGTACATGACTTTCCGGATGTCTTTGCCAAGATTTCAGGATTACCTCTAGATCACGAGGTTGAGTTTACAATTGAGTTAATAATAGGAACTCAGCCTATTCATAAGGCTCTATATCGTATGGCTCCAACAGAATTGAGAGACTTGAAAGAACAGCTTCAAGAATTATTAGATCGAGGGTTCATTCATCCAAGCGTGTCTCAATGGGGAGCACTTGTATTATTTGTGAAAAATAATGATGGTTCTATATAGATGTGTATAGACTATCATGAGCTGAACAAAGTAACGATCAAGAACAAGTCTCCATTACCAAGGATTGATGATTTATTTGATTAACTCAATGGTGCTTCTGTGTTTTCAAAAATTGACTTATTGTCAAGATACCATCAATTGAAGGAACGAGATGAAGACGTTTCTAAAATAGCTATCCGCACTCGGTATGGCCATTATAAGTTTTTGGTTATGCTGTTTGGGTTAACTAATGCACCTTCAGTGTTTATGGATTTGATGAACTGTGTATTCCACAAGTGCTTGGATCGGTTCGTTGTCGTTTTCTTTGACAACATCCTTATATATTAAGCTAATCACCAAGAACATGAAGAACACCTGAAGAAAGTAATGGAAGTATTGATGGAAAAGAAATTGTTTGCCAAGCTCAAGAAGTGTGAGTTTTGGATTCAAAAGGTGTCATTCTTAGGGCATGTTGTTTCCAAGGATGGTATTGTGATTGATCCTAAAAAGATTTAAGCTATTGTCAAATGGGAGCAACCGACTAATGTCCGAGAGATATGTAGTTTCTTGGGCTTAGTTGGTTATTATCAGAGATTTATCAATGGATTCTCTGCATTGTCTGGGCCTCTAACTGCTCCCATGAGAAAGAATGCTCCGTATGTATGGAGCGATGAGTCTGAAGCAAGTTTTCAAGAGCTGAAACACAGATTAGTGTCCACACCTGTGTTTATGCTACCAATAGAATCCGTTGGATATATTGTCTACATGAAAGCATCCCGAAAAGGATTGAGGTGTGTGCTTATGCAAGATGGTAAAGTTGTGGCTTATGTCTCTAGACAGTTGAAGGATCATGAAAAGAATTATCCAACGCATGATTTAGAGCTAGTTGCTATGGCTTATGCCTTGAAAATTTGGAGGCATTATTTCTGTGATGAATGGTGCGAAATTCATACCGACCATCAAAGTCTCCAGTACATTTTCACGTAGGAAGACTTGAATATGAAACAGCATAGATGGCTAAAATTGATAAAAAAACTATGACAGTGAGATGTTTTACCATCCTAGTAAAGCCAATAGAAACCCTAAAACCACACTTAGAGACCTAAAACACACAATAGAAACCCTAAAACAAGTTTCCAAGACAATTGGGATCAACCCTAAGGGTTTTGGGATCAATCCAAACTTTCTCAAATCGATCCTGAGGGGTCTGGGATCGATCCTGCTAGTGCTAGGATCGAGCCTAGTGCTTTCCAGCACCAATTTTGAGCATTTCCGAGCCCTGAACATAAATCCAAACAATCCCGAACGTTCTTAGGGTTCTTACAACACCCAAAAACGTCTCAGAATAATTTTAGGATTCTAAAGTTATGCTATTGATATGAGATTATCAAGAGTTTCTTCCGATTTTCCAAACAAACATAAATATTGAAGCGTGTGTGTTTGTGTTGGTTTAAAACACTATTTGAACACATAGAGTTGTTACAACGTCAACTAAATATGAAACCTTTGTTTTAAAATAATGAAATAGTGAACAATATAAAATATCGTTTTACTACTTTTAAACATACTTTGTTTAAAACAATTAATCTATCAATAAAACACAATCTTTCTTTAAAATATTTATTCTACATAAGAAAACACTATCAATATAAGCCCATTAGATACTTGATGCATTCAACATTTCATGGAATTAAAAATAGATGGTGTATGATTTCACATAATCAAGCAAAACATGTGGAACTTGTATGGAATGGACAGATAGTATTACAATATACAACAAGCCCATCAAGAATACATTCTTCTTTTAGTTTTAAGAAGCTAACATATAAACTATATATAACTGTTTTACAACATAAGTGTTATACATCGAAAGAACGACTAATAAAAAGCCACATACGACTTAGCTAAAATACATCAACTTGTTTACATATACAACACATTGATGTACAACAAAACTAGGCTAAACATGAGTCTATACAAAATACTAACAAACGTACATCACTCTCAATCATAATATCTCATATAAGCAACTATTTGATCAACATCCAGATCCTCAATACTTGCATTAACAACCACATCTGAGTGTTCGTAGAGTTGACCATGATTGTCAAGCGAAAATATGAGTCCACAGGCCCAGAGAGTATAGAAATCACTAAGTTTTCACACTAAACCAATCTTTCATTTTCTACTTAGTTTACGATAACAACTACATTTTTTTTACAAAACATCTTTCAATAAAACATGACATAGTTGATAGAGTAAATACCATAATCATGAAATCATTTGAAACATACTACTTAGCTGTGGATATATGCATTCGCTCCAAAATATGTATCGGTTGTACATACATATAAACGCATCTATACATAACTTTATGCACATATGTCTCAGCTATACAAATACACATGTATGTCATTCACCTTGGTCACATACTACATATATATTTGTATAACTAAGTCATACACATGAAATCATCATATGCAATCCAGCTGTAAACATATACATATGTGCTGCTCCATTCAACCTCATATGCATATCAATACATCTAACATTAAATTTCATAAAACATAATACATATACATCATCAAAACATAAGCATGCAATGCATGCTTTTACATTCATACATTTCATTTATTTATTCTTATTATGTGAGCATCAACTCACCACACATAAAGGCATTAACACATTCATACATAAGGGCATCAATCCAAACGTCATTAAGTCTTTTATACATTCCTTACATATTCATGATCTTAAAGGCCCTCCTACATTTAAACTTGATGAAATTAGAGGACCAATGCATACATGCCTTGCAGATGAAATCAAAGCTTGTAAAGAAACAAAGCCACCTAGCAACGCTGCACTTAAATTTTGTATTGTTGAAGGTCGTACAAAATGCTTGACTAAACATGATGTAAAACTTATTGTCATGTGTGAAAGTTGCATAAGGGATTTCTTTTATCTATATCGAGTTGGGCCATGTTTTGTAAAATGCTATGAAAAGCATTTTTAAAAGCACTTATATGTCGTTTATACAAAAAAAATCCCATGTGTAAGGTCTAGTAAAAATTTCTTAACTATCTTTCTCTCTCTCTCTCCCTCCAGCCATTTGTTGGTCCCCATATTGATTGCCTACAACGTAAAGATGGAAGCCATATTGTTATTTGTATATTAGAATGCCTATCAATCTTCATATATACCGCAAAAGAAGACTTTTCAACTTTTATATATTTCGAGGTCAATACCATAATCTTTGTTTACAAAAAGTGTAATCCTTTTTTTTATCCGACCATTTCTATAAAGGATGTGTAACAAAATTCAATCTATCTCTAATTCTTCAATCAACTGCTATTTTATCTCACCCTTAAAGATAATTTCACTTAATTGATTTAAATTTCCCACCAATTTTTCTTTGTGAGGATTTTCATTGCTCATCAGCAAAATCAATATTGGTTATTGGGGTATAGCAATTTATCTCTTTGTTAAGGGATATTAGAGTGAAATTTAGTTTTCTAGTTAAAAGTAAATGAAAAGGGAAACATGCAAGTTACATATCTTGTTTTGCCAATCATATAATACAGCATCTTGAAGCATTTTTTACATCAATCAAGATAATCTTTTTCTTAAATATATGCTATTAGATAAAGAAACATTATATTAAGAAATGAAAAAATTAAGAATTTTATAAATCTAACATTTGAAATGGATGGGTGAGATAATGATTACTTAATAGTTTTGTCTATTCAACCCATGCCCAGTGGTACTACAAGTGTAATAAGTTTTATTGCTTTTTGGCTTGTCATTTGCACATTAAGCATAATTTTTTTTAACCTTTATTTTTTTATTTATTTTTATCTAAGTGACCCTTCTACTTAACCCAAGGCATGTTTTTCCATATTTTTCACTACTCACTTTGTTTATAACATTTCGCACATAAAACATGCTATGATTGCAAATTCATATGAAGGCTTCTCTAGGAATGTGCGGGAGCAAGACTTGCTAGATATCAATTCTCAATTGTCCCTCGTTTCAATTAATATTGTTTTGCTTTGTGAAATAATGTTAATTAGGGATGTTGTACCACATGATTTGATATTGTTGTGTTTTTGAGTTTGTAAGTTAGACTATTTTGGATCCAAAGCTGTCGTTTAGGAGTTGCATTTTATGTGGAATTTGTGGATCTTGTTTTATGTTTGAAGATTTAAGAATTACTAGCTGGTGTATTGAGACCTAAAAGATAATATACTGTTTGTATAAGATGTTATATAAATATTTTATTATTATTACTAAATTCTATGTTGTATATGTATCAATAGGGCTATTAAACAAACAAAGCCGCTAGTGAATAGGCTTAGTTTCTGTTTGGACAAACTTGACCTGGTTTCGATTTGCTTAATGTGTTTGCTTAAATTCTTTGCCATCTCTTTTATGAAGTACTGCATGTCCAGTAACTGATGTTGGGTTACTTTTTCACTTTGTGAAGCGAACAGATGAAAATCTTAACTCCAATACTCCAGTGGTTAATTAGTGGCCAAAGTAAATTAAATATGGGAATATGATGACGGTGAGTTGATTTCTATCAGAAAACCTTACTAATGTTTTACTTTTTCTCATATACTCTTACTAACAACAGTAACTGCCATCTTTAGCCAACTCTTTTATAAAGTACTGCATGTCCAGTAATTGATGTTGGGTTACTTTTTCACTTTGTGAAGCGAACAGATTAAAATCCTAACTCCAATACTCCAATGGTTATTTCTGCTTTTATAACCCATTCTAAATGTTGATCAAAGCAGAAACTTCTAGATTTTCCCTACAATGATAGCTATAATGTTTCAAATAAAGGAATAATGACATCTAAATTTAATCAGTTACTAAGATCCACAATCCTGAATATGTGGATTCGAAACGCTCCATTCTTATTTAAGATGGTACCTGTTTTTGGACTTTATGGGCCTTTTTTGCAAAGCCTCTGAAATTTCTCTTGTAGCTTCTAACTACTAGCAGCAGACACTACTGCCAGTAGCAGAGTGCTTCTTCAAGGGTGGAACCCATAACTCAAAAACCTAATAACCCATAGCATAGGGCTTCTTCAAGGGTGAAAGAGAACTATTTATTGCAAGTAAGGATTCTATCTAGTTGCCTTTTAAGCATCTGAATCAAGTGGTGTGTTTTTTCATTAAGAATATCATTTTTCCTGTACATCTAAATATCTATTTGTGTGTTTTGAGTTGCTTACCATCTGTTTAAAACAATCACAACACAAAAAAATAAACAGAAAATCCATCCTTTAGCTTATGGTCATTCTACTGCTAACAAGAAAAAGAAAAAAAAAATTGAAGAAACTAGAATAGTCAAATGAACCCTTAAACTAGGGATTCTTAGACAACTATTTCTCTTCCTTAAATATAAAATACCTGAATAAAAATGGTAATAATTTTAAAATTGAAAACAAAAAGAAAAGATAAGACTATCTGTGTGAAGGGAGATCTGAAATTCCATCTCCATCTTCTCAAATATTTTTATAATTGAGGGGATTGAAGATGGTTTTTGTTTTTGGGCTTTATGGGCCTTTTTTGCAAAGCCTCTGAAATTCCTTTAGTAGCTTCTAACTACTAGCAGCAGACATTGCTGCTAGTAACAAAGTGCTTTTTCAATGGTAGAACCCATAACTCAGAAACCCAATAGCCCATAGAAGAGATAACTATTTATTGCAAGTAAGAACTCGATCTTGTTGCCTTTTAAGCATCTGAATCAAGTTGTGTGTTCTTTCATTGAGAATATCATTTTTTCTATGCATCTGAATATCTATTTGTGTGTTTTGAGTTGCCTACCATTTGTTTGAGAAAATCACAACACGAAAGAATAAATAGAAAATCCCTCCTCCAACTTATGGTCATTCTATTACCAACAAGAAAAAAGAAAAAATTGGAAGAAACTAGAATATTCAAATGAACCCTTAAACTAGGGATTCTCTTAGCTTTTGTTACAAATATCTAGCCTTATAGACAGTAGAGGCAGAGGGAGCACTATATATAAGACTATAAGACTGAAGGTGTGCCCCTTTGCAGGAGTTGCCATGCAGGAAAAACGAGATGATGTCATCTGTTTTCGAATCAAATTAAAAAATTCAAATGAATAATGTACATTGTAGTGTCATCAAGGAGAATCCGGGATGTGTACGGTATTTCATGTTAAAGAAAAAGTTAGTTTATTCAAAATGATACAAATCACTTCAGTCGACACCATAAGATAAAAGTAGATAGGTGTGTTTCATATCAGAGTAGTCAATGGGCAGTGTGTTTTCACATTAACACAGGTATGCGTAAATTTTTATTAGGATGATTTGGTAAAATGAGCTGCTTCTGTAAGTGCCATCGAAAACATTTGTCCAATTGTCGTTGATGCAATTTTCTAACCTTATTAAGTTATGGGAAATGCATGCAGTTTTTTAACTTTATTAACTTAATTCATTGTTGATTTTCCCACATGTGTACATGACATGTATATATCTTAGTTTTTTTTATCTTTTCTCCAAACATCTGAATTTATTTTTATTCTTATATGATTAATTAACATTTTTGCAAAATTGAAAATAATTGTCTTTTAGTACCATGACTCATCATAATAGAATGAGAACCTTCTTCAACATGATGCAACTAAAGGTATATCTAAGTGATTTATATTTGCATCTATTCATTATTTACTCTAGCTATTCATACACATGATGTAACAATTTGAGGATTACAATTAACTGAGATTGTGCTATGTAGGCAGGAGACATCTTCCACGGTAGGAACATGTCTATTGAAACGAACGAGAAGAAAGCTAAATTATCAAAAAAGTAACAAAGCATCAGTAGTGAAATCTCGAAAGAACACTTATTAAGGGTATATTTAAGTGATTTATATTTGTTACATATTCTTTATTTACTCTAGTTATTCATACACATGATAAAATATATTGTAGCTGCAACAATGTCAAAATTACAATTAATTGAGATTGTACTTTGTAGGCACAAAAAATCTTATCTTGTATAATCTTCAAATACCTAGATGTTAGAGGCATCTTACCTAAGAAGATGGTTGTAGAAGGGCCAAAGATGAAAATCAAAGGTAAGATTCACTAATCCTAAACTGTCGAAACACAATTTTTTTAGTACAATAAAAAATTTAAGTGCAGCGCTGCTAGGTGGCTTTGTTTCTTCACAAGCTTTAATTTCATCTGCAAGGCATGTATGCATTAATCCTTTAACTTCATCAAGTTTAAATGTGGGAGGGCCTTTAAGATCATGAATATGTGAGGAAATGCATAAAAGACTTTAAAGTATTGGGATTGATGTCTTGAGCATCACAACAAGATGTTATCATTGGAGGGTTGGAGTCATTGATGTTGTAATGATGTAATGTTGAAATGATGATGATGTTTGAGTTGATGCCCATATGTATAAATGGGTTGATGCCTAAATGAATGTAAAAGCATGAATTACATGTTTATGTTTTGATAATGTATATGTATTATGTTTTATAGAATTTCATGTTAGATGTATTGGTATACATATGAGGTTGAATGAAGCAGCACATTGTATACATTTATAGCTGGATTGCAAATGATGATTTCATGTGTATGACTTAGTTATACCGATATGTATATAGTATGTGATCAAGGTGAACGGAATACATGTGTATTTGTATAGCTGAGACATATGTGCATAAAGTTATGTATAAATGCATTTATGCGACCGATACATATTTTGGAGAGAATGCATATATTCACAGCTAAGTAGTATGTTTCAAATGATTTCATGATTATGGTGTTTACTTCATCAACTACGCCATGTTTTATTGACAGATGTTTTGCAAAAATAATGTAGTTGTTCTTGTAAACTAAGTAGAAAATGAAAGATTGGCTCAATGTGAAAACTTAGTGATTTTTATACTCTCTAAGCCAATGGACACTCAGACGTTGTTGTTGATGCAAGTACTGAGAATCTGGATGATGATGAAGTAGCTGCTTATATCGGATATTATGATTGAGAGCAATGTACACTTGTTAGTATTTTGTATAAACTCATGTTTAGCCTAGTTTTGTTACACATTAATGTGTTGTATATGCAAGCAGATTGATGTATTTTAGCTAAGCCGTAAATGACTTTTTGTTAGCCGTTCTTTTGATGCATATCACTTATGTTGTAAAACAGTTATATATAGTTTATATATCAACTCCTTATGTTATGTTACTTTTACAGTGTTGTTTATTTAGTTTTCGCTGCAATGTTATGATTACTCTGATGTGATATGCTTATGTTATGAGTTGATGATGGCTTGTACATATGTATGCCTCTATAATGATGCTATTTCATTTATATATATGTGTGTGTGTGTGTGTGTGTGTGTGTGTGTGTGTTATAAAATTGGGTTGCCATAGGCTATGGTATCAGAGCATTTTGCTCTTAGGGATTATTATAAGAGTTAAGTTGTCTAGATTGTCTAAGTCTAGAGTGTAATGTTGGAGCTATAGGATCTTAAAAGCCTAAAGAGAAACAAATCATTAAGTTTAAGTTGAGTTGTGCATGGGCAAGTTTAATAAATATTTATATGTTGTTGATGTTTTGTTATTGTGGTGCTTATTATGTGCCTTCGCATTGAATGACTAATTGCAATGTGATGGTACAGAAAAATGTCATCAAGATAATGTCCACAACGCAATCACTTATGAAGAGTTGGTGAATCTTGATGGTTGGGGTGAAGATGCTCCCACCTCCTCTTCTTCCGCCACCTATGGTAACAGAGCATTTTGCTCTTAGGGATTATTATGAGAGTTAAGTTGTCTAGATTGTCTAAGTCTAGAATGTAATGTTGGAGCTATAGGATCTTAAAAGCCTAAAGAGAAACAAATCATTAAGTTTAAGTTGAGTTGTGCATGGGCAAGTTTAATAAATATTCATATGTTGTTGATGTTTTGTTATTGTGGTACTTATTATGTGCCTTCGCATTGAATGACTAATTGCAATGTGATGGTACAGAAAAATGTTATCAAGACAATGTCCACAACGCAATCACTACGAAGAGTTGGTGAATCTTGATGGTTGGGGTGAAGATGCTCTTCCACCTCCTCTTCTTCCGCCACCTATTGTATTGGGAGTGGCTGAACTAGTGGCTTAAACTAACCAGCTCATTGCCACTGTGTTAGCCCGTCTTCTGCAACCACAATCGCAAAGAGAAACCGTTGGTTGCACTTCGGCCAATTTCTTCTGTCATCATTCCCTAACATTTGATGGTGTAGCTCCACTAATCGTTGGCTTACGGGCAAACAAATTCTTATGAGGACTCTAAAGTGTCATAATGAACAAAAAGTTGAGTATGCATCCCTCAAGCTCATGGGAGAAGCTGTGTATTGGTGGATGTCTAAACATGGAATGTTGGCAACTAAATTAGGTGAGAATGTCCTAATCACATGGGAGAGATTTCAGAATAATTCAATGAACGGTTTATTCCAAATGAGCAAAGAGAAATGAGAGCTTGGGAATTCCTAACCTTGACTCAAGGCAATATGACTGTGGAGCAATATGTTGGGAAAACTACTGTATTAAAACAAATATAGCGCAGCGGAAAATAAACTATTCTCTAACCAAGATCTACTTTAAGAAGAATATGCGAAGAACATTTCTATTTATAATTAAACTTGGAAAAACAAGAAATTACTTACTTGAAGATTAGGGCCACTCCTTGGCTTTATAAGCAAAAAATCTAAGCTGCTCCAAGAACATCAAGAACACCAAGAACACTTTTAGATTTTCTCACCAATGATTAGAAATAATCAAGAATGTGGGCTTAACTTGCTCTTCAAATCTTAAATTTATTCTTCGAGTTGTTAGCTCACAAGAATTTCAGTTCCTAGTAAATACTAAAAGAATTGTGTTGATGTCTTTTTTCGAGAGCCACAAAAACCTTTATTTATATCCTTGAAAAATTAAGAGGTTGCATAAAATAAGCCATGTGAGACAAACACTATAAGAGTGGACGAATAGGGTTGAAACCCTAGCCTCCACTCTTCTAGTCAATGACGCATAGGCTAGGGTTTCAACCCTAGCCTATGCGTCATTTACATAAGGATGGGCTTGGGTTTTATCCAAGCCCATGCCTCTCACTAATCCTCTTTGTATAGTTTTCATTGGTCCATGTTTTAATTAATTAAAACAACCTGCTTATTAAATAAGCCCATGTCTTAATTTAATTAAAACAACTTACCTAATTCTTAAGCCCATATTTTATTAAAATAAAACAAGCTGCCCAATAAATAAATAAAAGCATGTCCATGGTTAATTTACAATTGCTTGGTGAGGGACCCGAAAGGAAAAAAAATTCTAGCTCAAGTAGTCACCGACTATTCCCGTCACTACTTAATTACAATTGATTCCACTAAACAATTGTAACTGTACTCCAAAATCTATTCTTGATTAAAAATCAACACCGTTCCCTTTAACTTACTTACGTAATATGAGTTGATTTCCATGAAATTATTCCGTAGCAGAATTAGGACTGTATACTGTCACACTAAATTCTCTACCTCTTAATCCTTGATTCCCAGATACTATCTCGTTTATTCTTCCAACTGTGAATACTTCTTTCACAATTTAATATTTTAGAATTCTTCATTCCAAAAGCTCTGGCCAGAAACTGAGAATAAACCCTTATAAAATTCTGATAAATATCTTAGTCAAGGGAAAAATTTCTTATCCTTTTATATGATTCTAAAAGGACTTGGATTCTCTATTGAGCGAAGCTTCACGTACAATGTTACATGTGATCACCCAATGCATCGAGATGTTGACAACAATCAATGTCTCACTTCACAATGCATCAAAGTGACCTCCACTTGACATCAGAGTCTAATTCCTTTTAGAATTTAGAATCATTGTTCATAAGTAGTCTGAGAGTTTTGTGTCTTTTCCAATGATAGTACTTTTATAGAAAGACAACTCCCGGTCCGTTCAGTATATACTACCTTATACACCTACTACATCAACCTAAAGAATAATCTTCTCCTGATTAAGGTAAATCACTTAAGCTGATGTGTAACAGTCTTAGCCAATGGAATGCACAATTTCATTATTGACTGTGAATTATAAAACTTTTTAGAATATAAGGATTACGGACTAAGACCTTGTGTAACAAAAACCATTACTCACACCCACAGTCCATATTCAATATATTCTCCGGACCCTTTGTATGTGGATTAATTAATAGATAACATACAAAGATATATGCTATATGAAACAAAATATTTAATTAGTGAATAATAATAATCATTCATAAAAAACTCTTAATGTCAACATGTAAATAATTGGGATTTAGGCATAATCCCCAACACAATACGCCAACAAATTTCTGGAATTGTCAAGGTATGCTCCAACCTTAATACCCAATGAAGAGGCAAGAATGGAGAGGTTTAAGTACGGTCTCCACCCTAGTGTCTGATATCGTATTGCATGCCACAAAATTTCAATATTCACCGAGATGGTAGACATGGTCTCCATCACCAAAAGAAGTGTTAAAAAAGTAATCATGGAATATGCTCAAAGGAAGCGGTCAGCATCTCAACCGACTTATCCTATAAAGAGGCAAGCAACTGGTAGTAGTTTTGGGGCTGCTGTAAAAAGAAATCCTCCACCATCGCATACGAGTTCAAGGCCTGCATGTACCAAATGTGGAAGGAACCATCCAGGCGAGTCTAAAATGGGGAACTGGAGTATGCTTCAAGTGTGGCAAATCTAGCCACTTTGCTACTTGTCCTATGGAAGCTGTTGGGAATTATGGAACACAAGGTACTAGATTTTAGCATAGGCAACCTGCTCTAGTTCGGGTCTGCTCACTCACTCCGGCAAGTGCTGATACCGAAAGAGGAAATGCTAATGTTGTCATAGGTACCATTCTTTTTTTTGGTAGCCGTTGCACTTTATTTGATTTAGGGGGCAACTCATTCCTTCATATCATCATCATATGTGAAATTTTGTAATCTAAGCATGAAACTGATAAATACTGAATGTTACACACTCAAGTCCCTTAATTCACATATGGTAATCCCTTAGTTTCATTATAATATGATGTTTTGTCTTGTTTTTGTGTTTTTCTTGTATTTTGTAGGTTTTGGAAGAAAAGAAGTCAATTCTATCATCTCGAGCTTAAAATACATTAACTGTTGCAAAGCTGCTGAGCATTTGACCCTTGTGCACTATTTTGGCCATAACTCTTAGCTCAAAACTCAGATTAAGGCAAGGTCAAGAGCGTTGGAAAGAGGACTCAGAGAGAAACAAATCATTAAGCAAAGTTTGAAGTAGATAAGGTTTGCTCGAGCAACTTATCAAGGTGGCTCGAGCGACTTTGCACGGTGAACAGTAACGTCGGCAGATCCGATTTGAAAAAAAATCCTAAACCTACTCCAACTCGATTTTGGACTTCCTGGGGTAGCACGNAGCATTTGACCCTTGTGCACTATTTTGGCCATAACTCTTAGCTCAAAACTCAGATTAAGGCAAGGTCAAGAGCGTTGGAAAGAGGACTCAGAGAGAAACAAATCATTAAGCAAAGTTTGAAGTAGATAAGGTTTGCTCGAGCAACTTATCAAGGTGGCTCGAGCGACTTTGCACGGTGAACAGTAACGTCGGCAGATCCGATTTGAAAAAAAATCCTAAACCTACTCCAACTCGATTTTGGACTTCCTGGGGTGCACGAAATTGACTAAGGTTGTTCCTAAACTCTATAAATACTCCCCTAAGTTCTCCAAAACAAACACACAAGCTTGATGAGAAGAATCAAAGGCTTCAAAAAATGGTTTTTCTTAGTTCTTTCTTTCTTTTTAGTTTTTCTTTGTTATTTTCTTATGGGGATAATTTTCATCCAAATTATGTGTAGCTAATACTTTAGTTAGAGCTTGATTGAAGCCCTAATCATGTCTCTTTAAGGTTTCAATTTGTCTTGCTACAATTCATATTTTGATGCTTAACTTGATTATTTTCGGTTTTCTTAAATTTCTCACATGTATGTGTTTAATCATCATATGCTTGTGGTATGGATATGTTATTTTGGTTAATTTGGATGGCCGAGTCCTGGGCTTAATAAAGTAACAAAAGAACCCCATCACAGGTTCTTGGATTAATTAACATGAAAAACCATAGTAGATGCCATACTCTAGGTTCCATATGTTTGTCGATCTCCATAGTTTAATGCTTTCTTTAAGAACAACTTAGTAGATGCTATGCTAAATCCTTTGAGAAAAAAAAAGAGTTAGAGTAGATGTCATGCCCTTAGGTTGGCAAACATTGAGTATCATGATATGGTTGTAAGCATTGTAGATATTGTTTACCTTATTCGAGTATAATTAGCAGTGGATATCGAAATCCTACCCTTTATTCTTATTATTTTAATTCAATATTTTTATCTCGTTTAATTCACAATATCTTCTTAGGGAATTCTCTTTAAACATTTTTATACCAATCCTTGTGGGAATGATCTCGTATTTGCCGTCTATACTATCGTTTTGATTTTGTTCACTTGCGAGTAAAACTTGAATTTTTCGCCTATTTATTTAGGTAGATATTTGTACAACAAAAACCATTAGAACAAGTCATATGTGTGGCTACAACTATTGGCGATGCTGTCAATTGTAGAAAGTATGTGGAAGATTGTCCAATTATTATTGGAGGTAAAACTTTGCCAACGAAGTTAGCTGTATTTGAAATGTTTGACTTCGATGTCATTCTGGGCATGGATTGGCTATCGAAGTATAGAGCAAGTATTGACTGTAGAGTAAAAGAAGTTATATTTCGGCCTCTTGATGCTGAGGAGTTCAAATTCTGCAGGTCTCGTATATGAGCCACTCCACATCTCATCTTCGCAATTTAAGCAAGAAAGTGTGTTAGTAATGGTGATCAAGCTTATTTGGCTTACGTTACAGCCAAGTCTGAGGTTGAAACAAAGTTGGAAGATATTCCGGCTGTACGTGACTTTACGGATGTCTTTGCTAGATTTCAGAATTACCTCCGGATCGCGAGGTTGAGTTTACAATTGAGTTAATGCCGAGAACTTAACCTATTCATAAGGCTCTATATCGTATGGCTCCAACAGAATTGAGAGACTTGAAAGAACAGCTTCAAGAATTATTGGAACAAGGGTTCATTCATCCAAGTGTGTCTCCATGGGGAGCACCTGTATTATTTGTGAAGAAGAATGATGGTTCTATACGGATGTGTATAGACTATTATGAGCTGAACAAAGTAACGATCAAGAACAAGTATCCCTTACCAAGGATTGATGATTTATTTGATTAACTCAAGGGTGCTTCTGTGTTTTCGAAAATTGACTTATTGTCAGGATACTATCAATTGAAGGTGCGAGATAAAGACGTTTCAAAAACAGCTATCCGCTGTCGGTATGGCCATTATAAATTTTTGGTTATGCCGTTTGGGTTAACTAATGCACCTTCAGTGTTTATGGATTTGATGAACCGTGTATTCCACAAGTGCTTGGATCGATTCGTCGTTGTTTTCATTGACAACATCCTTTTATATTTAGCTAATCACCAAGAACATAAAGAACACCTGAAAATAGTAATGGAAGTATTGAGGGAAAAGAAACTGTTTGCCAAGCTCAAGAAGTGTGAGTTTTGGATTTAAGAGTTGTCATTTTTGGGTCATGTTGTTTCTAAGGATGGTATTGTGGTTGATCCAAAAAAGATTTATGCTATTGTCGAATGGGAGCGACCAACTAATGTCCGAGAGATCCATAGTTTTTTGGGTTTAGCTGGTTATTATTGGAGATTTATCAATAGATTCTCCGCATTGTTTGGGCCTCTAACCGCCCTCACGAGAAAGAATGTTCCATATGTATGGAGCGATGAGTGTAAAGCAAGTTTTCAAGAACTAAAACAGATATTGGTGTCCACACCTGTGCTTACGCTACCAATGGAATTCGTTGGATATATTGTCTACACGAAAGCAACCCGAAAAGGATTGAGGTGTGTGCTTATGCAAGATGGTAAAGTTGTGGCTTATGTCTCAAGATCATTGAAGGACCATGGAAAGAATTATCCAACACATGATTTAGAGCTAGTTGCTATGTTTTATGCCTTGAAAATTTGGAGGCATTATCTCTATGGTGAACGTTGTGAAATTCATACTAATCATCAAAGTCTTAAGTACATTTTCACGTAGAAAGACTTGAATTTGAAACAGCGTAGATGGCTAGTACTGATAAAAGACTATGAGATGTTTCATCCTAGTAAAGCCAATAAAAACCCTAAAACCACACTTAGTGACCTAAAACACACAATAGAAACCCTAAAACAAGTTTCCAAGACAGTTGGGATCAACCTTAAGAGTTCTGGGATCAATCCGGACTTTTTGGGATCGATCTTGAGGGTTTTGGGATCAATCCTGCTAGTGCTAGGATCGATCCTAGTGCTTTCCAGTACCAGTTTCGAGCCTTTCCGAGCCCCGAACATGTATCCAAACAATCCTGAACGTTCCTAGGGTTCTTACAACACTCAAAAATGTCTCAGAATAATTTTAAGATTATAAAGTTTTGCGATTGATATAAGATTATCAAGAGTTTACTCTAATTTCCCTAATAAACATAAATATTGAAGCATGTGTGTTTGTGTTAGTTTAAAATACTATTTGAACACATATAGTTGTTATAACGTCAACCAAATACGAAACCTTTGTTTTAAAATAATGAAATAGTGAACACCATAAAATATTATTTTACTACTTTTGAAAATAATCATTCAAAACACATACTTTGTTTAAAACAATTAATCTATCAATAAAACACAATCTTTCTTTAAAATATTTATTCTACATAAGAAAACACTATCAAAATAATTATAAAAGATGATTATAAACAAAACATAACAAGAGCTCATAAGACTACAGATTGAGAAAAGAATATTGAAATGAATAGTGAGGTTAAATAATTACCTGACGAAAGTGGTTCAATAATGGCTTAGGAATTGACAAAGAACATCAATTTTGGGCTTCTTCCACATTTTGGCTCCACTCCAGTATAGGGGTGTAAACAAACAGAGCTATTCGGAATCGGCTCGACTCGTGCTTGAATCGGCTATTATATGAGCCATTCGTAAACACGAAATTAGGCTTGATTATTAAACGATACAAACTCGTATAAACTCGGCTCGATTCGGTTAATGTTCGTGAACAAATTCGTATAAGGCTCGACTTGTCCGTTCGAGTTCGACTCGTATGTATTTATTAATATATACATATAGGGAAGACGGATCGTACTACAATTAGTAGTTAGGTGGACAATCCGTACCAACTAAATATGAGTTATCATCACTTTTTAACAAAAGTAATTTCTTGTCGATGTTGTCATGTGATTGATAACTATTATGTGCATCATATCACGCATATAATGAGAATCTCATGTGAATACAATTTGCTATTAGTACAAGAATTGTGGTGAAGTCAATTTCTTATGCTTATTTCTATTTATTTTATTATTTGTTTATGCATATATTTAATTTCTGAAACCAAAACCAAACAATTTATTCTCTGAATTAGATTAGAGTAGATTCTAAAAATTTGATAAACTTCCAACACAAACAGTCATTAAGGTTCGACATTCTCTATATAGCCCTATCTTATAAGAATTCGTTTTATTGCGAATGGTTGAATTTATTATTGATCCTAAAATTCACATCATTGTCCATCACTTCTAATCTAGTATTTACTTAGTTAATGTCACGGATAATCCTTTTATTTACAATAAAGCAAATAACTTTACAATTGCATAATTTTAGACAAAGGTTTACATTTAAAAGCCGTACATAATGTGACATAACATTTAATGTTAATCCAAAAGTAAATACAATATATAAAGCAATAATATATCGACGAGGACTAACGTTTAAATGCCGAAGCGAAATGTGACATTATAGATAAACGTTAATCCAAAAGTAAAGACAACTGGCCATATATTGTGGGGTTGCTCAGCGGCCAAGGCCTTTTGGAGTGAGTGTAACAGCAAGATCCAGAAGCGGAGCTTCGAACATGAGGATTTCCTTGTTATCTTTTCAAAACTCCTTCGAGTTCTTGACCAGGATGATCTGGAGCGGGTGGCAGTTGTGGCCCGCGCCCTATGGTTTCGTCGTAATGCAGTGGTTCATGGACGCCAAATTGGCCAACCACACACTGAGGTTGGTCAAGCACTTGATAATCTTGCGGCTTTTCAGCAAGCTACCTCCAAGCAAAGAACTCAGGTGGTGGCCCCTCCCTCGGTCAACCGTTGGCAAGCCCCACCGAACGGTTTTGTTAAGATCAATTGGGATGCGGCAGTGGATTCAGTCAACCGTCGAATGGGCATAGGAGTTGTAGTTCGAAATTCACAAGGAGAGGTGATTGCCACGGTGTCTGCCCCTAGAAGTCACATTATCGCCCCTGATATTGCTAAAGCTGTAGCCATGCTTAGGGCGGTTATCTTCTGTAGGGAGATCGGTTTTACGAGAGCAGTGTTCGAAGGGGATGCCCTCCAAGTGGTCCAGGCTCTGCAATCCCCCACGGGTAATTGGAGCTCATATGGTCACCTAATTGAGGAAGCTCGGAGCCAGCTGAATGGAATGCACACATGGAGGGTATATCATGTTCATCGACACTTGAATGAGGCTGCCCACCGCCTTGCCAAGGTAGCTCTGACTCTATCTGACGAATTGATCCAAGGTGGGGATACCCCACTATGTATTGCTGATATTATCTCTATGGAGCGTTTGTAACAAATCGGTATTTATATTTAAATGAGAAGCGCCCATTTTCCTTCAAAAAAAAAAAAAAATTTCAAGTTATTTGGGCCCTTTAACAATATATTAAAGGTAAATAACTTAATTTTAACAAGAAAGAGATATGCCAAGTGGATCATAGAATATTTTTCTCAAATACTCACTTTGACACCCATATCTTGTGAGTTTTTAGACTCACTTTCACACCCATGTCTTGTGAGTTTTTGTCCACATAAGGCATACATATTTGCTAACTCCAAAATTTAGAAACTAAAGTGATAATTAAAAACTCGCCCCATGGCGGATAAATAGTAGTAACACACTTGACAAATGAATTTTTGTAAAAAAAAAAAAAAAAAAAAAAAAAAGATTTATTTGAAACTCTACCACTTGGTAGAGGGTCCCGAAACAAGCATTCTGGGCTTTTAATTATCAAAACTTCAAATCACATGAAGCAAAAACGCATTTATCCTTAAAACAATTAAACAACAGAAAATGTTCTTCTTTTATATCTAATTTGGAGTTGTATTTACATTAAAAAAAAAAAAAAGAAAGAAAGCATTTGAGTAATTGTGAAATTTTGGTCTTGATTTGATAACTTATGAGTCATCCCTCCACTAGAATAGTGAATTTGTGGCCAACAATAAAGCTTAAACCAGGATTGCAACCCACGAAGCTAAGATAGTCAATGGGCTTGCCTCCACCCTCCACAATCTTGCGGAGGACGATGCCAACCACCCCCTTCCACAAGCTAAGATTCTTTACAACTGTGTGTTCAAATCGCTTTGTGGGTTGTCTTGAGCATTTTGGAGTGCAAAGCCCACTTGTCCCACCTTGCAGCTTCTTTCTCTGTAGTACAAGGCCCACTACCCAAATGACATGTAATTCGGACAGTTTAATTACATACGAGGTGGGTTATGGTCTTATGGAGGTGCCCCCCGGCAAAGCCCTATCATCTTCATCTTCTACTTACAATATATATATATATATATATATATATATATTAGTTTCTTTTCTGCACATTCCTTTTTTTTTTTTTCTTTTATTGATGTAATAAAGACAAGATAGTTATTCCACTTGTCCCACCCTCTAATTAACGCATAAATATAAAAGAAAATTGCTATTTAATATTTTCAAGTAATATTTTTTAACATTTTGTTAGGATCACATATGGCAAGCCGCAAAGGAACCACATAAGGCAAGCATCAATAAGGAAGCAAATAAAACACCCAACCGATACTTTCCTACATAGGACAATCCTCAGTTGGCAAGACAATAAGAATATATTCTTTTCCATTGTAGAACCTCAATCGGTTCCCTATATATGTAACCCTAGTTTGCAAGAACAATTCATAAAAGAAAGCAATAGCAATTCAATTCATAAGTTTCATATTCAAATACTATTTCGTCTTATCATTTGGTATCAGAGCTCATTTGATCCGTGTATGGTTCATACCCGCAAGACAGCAACAATCAAAGATGGACCAAGAGCTAGCCCGCTTCATGGAGCGCTCCGACCAGCAGATGAAAAATATGGCTGAAATTCTTTCAGCTCTCAACCTCAAATATGATCGCCTCTCTGAAAGCGTCCAACGTTTGGAAACTGAATCCAGTGCGGGCCGATCTAATTGCGGACCCCCACCCCCGCCGCCAGTTAATGATCAGGAACACATCGACTCCGACACCGAAACTACCACCAACCAGAGGCACACGGACAATCCGATTAATACTCGGATGCTACGACTCGATTTTCCCCGCTACGAAGGAGACGAACCTTCGGGGTGGCTGTACTGAGTCGAACAATTTTTTGAATATCATCAAACACCGCCGGCTCAACAGATCCGTATTGCCTCCTTTCATCTTGAAGGGGAGGCCCTCCAATGGTATCGGTGGACCCTGACCACCAACCCAATCGTCAACTGGCGTGATTTTGCAAGGGCTTTCATTACACGCTTTGGCCCGACGGAGTACGAAGATTGTGCGGAATCTCTGGCAAAACTACAGCAGACCGGCAGCTTAAGGGAGTACCAGAAAGAATTTGAGAGACTAGCCAACCACGTTTTCGGATTGAGCGAAACTTTCCTAATCAGCTGCTTCATCGGAGGATTGAAGGAAGAAATCTGCCTGAACGTTAAAATGTTTCGTCCATCTACACTAGCTTCTACCATTGGACTCGCCCAATTGCAGGAAGAACACCAAAGCCACCGCCAGGCTCTACCGCGAGCGTTCCCCAAGCCGCCCTCAAGTGTGCTAGCGCACCCCGCTCACCCAGCGCCACCTACCCCGGTTGCAACGCCGCTACCCCCAATTAAACGTCTAAGCCCTGCAGAGGCCGCCGAATGACGCCGAAAACAGCTTTGCTACAATTGTGATGAACGATGGGTGGCCGGACACCAATGTAAACAAAAAACCCTCTTTCTCATTGAGGGGAACGACCAGTTGGAGGACAATTTGGTGGAGGAGGTGTACGTCGATGCAGAGACTGCCGAATTTCTGGAAATCTCCATTGCTGCCCTTGCTGGAGCCACGACCCCACAGACCATGAGAGTCACGGTACTCATCAAACGACAACCACTCACAGCGCTGGTGGATTCCGGCAGTACGCACAACTTTCTTCATCCCCGGATGGTTCGACGATTACTCTGTCGCGTGGAAACGGAAGCAGCGTTGGAAGTCCGCATCGCCGATGGTGGAAGGTTGCAGAGTACCGGGTTTTGCCCAGCGGTGTCAATCCGGTTGCAAAGTCTCTCATTCTCGGCTGATTTTTACGTATTAGCACTTGGAGGTTGCGACATGGTGCTTGGCGCTCAGTGGCTTCTAACCCTTGGTCCCATCCTCTGGGATTTCTCAGATCTGAGCATGGCGTTTGTGGTTGATGGAAAGCAACACCAAATTGTGGGAAACCCACGACAACCAGTGCAGGAAATCGGTGCCCACGTGATGGAGCAAGTGTTGCGAAAGGAAAGGTTTTTGGGCAGTGTGTTGGTCAAACCGAAGTGGGCCACTAATGGGGAGCTTTTTGAAACTGCAGCATCAAGCCCAGCTGTCACGCCCCATATGCAAGCTTTGTTGGACCAATTTTCCCACCTATTCGAAGAACCCACGTTGCTTCCTCCGCAGCGTTCCCACGACCACCAGATTCCATTGTTGCCGGATAGCGTTCCTACCAACGTGCGCCCATACCGGTACGCACATTTTCAGAAAAATGAGATAGAACGGATCGTCAAAGAAATGCTAGAAGCTGGATTAATTCAACCCAGTCATAGCCCATACTCTTCTCCAGTGTTATTGGTGCGCAAAAAGGATGGCACATGGAGAATGTGTGTAGACTATCGGGCTCTCAACAAAATTACGATAAAGGATAAGTTCCCCATTCCGGTGATTGACGAACTCCTCGATGAATTGCACGGAGCGTGCTATTTCTCCAAGCTCGATTTGCGTTCGGGCTACCACCAGATCCGGGTCCATAATCTGGATATTCCGAAGACGGCATTCCGCACACACGATGGCCACTACGAATTCCTGGTTATGCCCTTCGGCCTCACAAATGCCCCATCAACTTTTCAAAATCTGATGAATGAGGTATTTCGCCCCTTCCTTAGAAAATTTATATTGGTCTTTTTGGATGATATCTTGGTGTACAGTTCCACGTGGGAAACCCACCTCCAACATCTCGAGGTGACACTCCGGCAGCTCCACCAATACAATTTATTCGTGAAGAGGTCCAAGTGTTCTTTTGGCGTAGAGCAAGTGGAGTATCTTGGCCATATCATCTCTAAGGCCGGAGTCGCAGCTAATCCTTCCAAAATCCAAAGAATGCTGGATTGGCCAATTCCTAAAACACCAACCGGACTACGCGGGTTCCTTGGGCTCACCGGTTACTATCGCAAATTTGTTCGTGATTATGGCAAAATCTGCGCCCCCCTCACCAACTTGCTTAAAAAGGGAAATTTTGCTTGGACCCCATCAGCAGACGAGGCTTTCAACTCCCTCAAGGTTGCTATGACCACCACCCCGGTATTGGCACTACCTGATTTCTCTCAGCCATTCATCATCGAGAGTGATGCTAGTGGAACTGGTATTGGCGCAGTCTTGATGCAGTCTAATCAACCCATTGCATTCACGAGCAAGGCATTGGCTCCCCGCCACCTTGGCCTATCCACATACGAGAAGGAAATGACTGCCATCATCCATGCGATTACTAAATGGCGACCTTATTTGATCGGCCGTCACTTCATCATCAAGACCGACCACCAAAGTCTCAAGCATTTTTTGGATGCTCGGGCCACCACACCAGCACAACAGAAGTGGCTTACCAAATTGTTGGGGTACGATTACATCATTTCTTATAAAAGTGGAGTCGAAAATCGGGTTGCTGATGCCTTGTCAAGAAAACACGAAGAGCAGCCCTCTCTTGCAGCCATTTCCTATATTCAATTTGATTGGGTGGACCGGCTTAAGGCGGAATTAAAACAGGACCCTTGGGTCCAAGAAAAAATAGGTAAGCTGCATACATCTCATTTCATGGCCAAAAACTATTCGGTGGATGATGGGTTGCTTCGTTACAATGGTCGCCTTGTCCTTGGGCCTACTTCGCCATGGAAGATAGTCATTTTAGATGAACTCCACAAGAGTCCAGCTGCAGGTCATTCGGGCTATTTGAAGACGGTCCAACGGGTCAACAAATTATTTTACTGGCCAAGTATACGCCCCGACATCCGCCAATACATCGCAGAATGTGAGGTATGCCAACGCCACAAGTATGAAACCATGTCCCCACCCGGTTTACTTCAGCCACTGCCGATCCCTGAGTGCATTTGGTCAGAATTATCGATGGATTTTATTGATGCACTTCCCAACTCCCAAGGCTATACCGTTATCTTGGTCGTAGTGGATCGTCTGTCTAAGGCGGCCCATTTTGTGGCTCTTAAGCATCCCTATACAGCTATATCTGTCGCCCAAGCCTTCATGGATAATATCATCAAGCTCCACGGATTGCCCAAATCAATTGTCTCCGACCGCGACCGCATCTTCACTAGCAAGTTTTGGCAAGAACTTTTTCACCTTCAAGGTACTAAGTTGAAAATGAGTTCCGGTTATCACCCGCAAACTGACGGGCAAACGGAGGTGGTTAATCGGTGTTTAGAAACTTATTTGCGGTGTTTCGTCAGCTCTCAACCCAAGCAATGGGTCAAATGGCTTCCGTGGGCAGAATATTGGTATAATACCACCTATCATACTTCGACGAAGATGACTCCTTTCGAAGCAGTTTATGGGCGACCACCCCCAACCCTTGTTGGGTATGACCTTGGGACCTCATCAATCGCCTAGGTGGACACTACCTTGGCAGCACGGGATAGTACTCTTCAAACTCTCAAACAACACCTCACGGATGCCCAAAACCGGATGAAACAACAGGCCGACCAACATCGCACTGAACGAGAGTTTGAGGAAGGCGACATGGTTTTTCTCCGTCTACAACCTTATCGCCAATGCTCGATAGCCAATCGCAGGTCCATGAAGCTCGCCCCAAGATTTTATGGGCCTTTTCGCATCCTCCACCGAGTGGGCAAGGTAGCTTATCGCCTCAATCTGCCCCCCGGCTCTACCGTCCATCCAGTATTTCATGTCTCGTGTCTTAAACGTGTGGTGGGCCGAACTGATGTCCAGGCGCAGGACTTACCCACCTTCGATGACAATGGCGCACTCCAAGTAACACCCCTCCGCATTCTCGAGACCCGGACTGTCCAAAAACGGGGTCGTCCTTTAGCTCAATTGCTGGTTCAATGGACCAATTTACCCCCAGAAGATGCCACTTGGGAAGACGCCCACTCACTTCGTGAACGCTTTCCAGATTTCCAACCTTGAGGTCAAGGTTGATCTTAAGGAGGCGGGAATGTTAGGATCACATATGGCAAGCCGCAAGGAACCACATAAGGCAAGCATCAATAAGGAAGCAAATAAAACACCCAACCGATACTTTCCTACATAGGACAATCCTCAGTTGGCAAGACAATAAGAATATATTCTTTTCCATTGTAGAACCTCAATCAGTTCCCTATATATGTAATCCTAGTTTGCAAGAACAATTCATAAAAGAAAGAAATAGCAATTCAATTCATAAGTTTCATATTCAAATACTATTTCGTCTTATCACATTTTTGCGTACGAAGTATAGTCACATTTACTTATTTTTATTTCAAAAAAGAAAAGAAGAACAAACATACAAAGAGAATATTACTTTGACTAGCATTTCTGTATATAAAAGATCAAGATCCACGACAATTCTTTCAAAATTATCAGATCAGCAATTTTCACACCTACGGCCAATAACATGCCACGTTAACCTATTATTAAATTTTAAACTTTAAACCAAAATTTGACCCCTTTTCGCCATACTCTTTTAGTTTTCTTCATCTTCTCTTCTTTTCTCTCTACCTTTATCTTCTTCTTGTTATTACTTTCAGCGGGACCAAGGGCCAACTATCTAAGAAAATCAAAGAATAATTATGGACAAATAGGTTTTTAACTCAATTTTGTATTTGTGAAAATGACAATTTTTTGAGAAAAATATCAGTACATAGCATGAAACTCTATGGGGATGTTTGACAATGGCCTGGAACTGTACTGTTATGAATTTGATTTTTTTTTTTTAAAAAATATTTTCACTTTTTATATCACATCAACTACTTTTTAACAATTTTTTTCACTTTTTATATGACATCAAATATTTTTTTATTATCATTCAAATAAAATACTCACTAAAAAATAAAAATTTTCACTTTTTAATACAAAAAATTTACAACATTCTCACTACAAAAGTCAATAATCTTCTAACCACAATCTCAATTATTTGCCTGACGGATCCGGTTTATATGCGGTAATTTAAACTACAGCATATCTGCTGTGGTTGAAATTAAAGGCTCAGATTTAATTTTGAGTCAAACTGTAACTGAAGGCAACGGCGTCAAAAAACAAAAGAAAAAGCACTCTCTCTCTCTCTCTCTCTCACTGTCAGACACACACGTTATCTCTCTTCATTAGCAGGTGTAGGAAAGTGAAAAACCTTCCCATTTTCTTTTCCTGATCTGCCTCAGAGATCTGAGGCAGATCAGGAAAAGAAAATGGGAAGGTTTTTCACTTTCCTAATGCCACCCCAGGAGGCCGATTCCGGAATCGACAAAACTGTGGAAACTCAAATACGACGCCGTGAGGGCGATCAAGAAGAGCGCCCACAAGAACGTGGTGCTGGTGGGAAGTGAAACAACGGTGGAACTGGCGGTTCATGGCGTGGGCCCGCTCGATCTTGAACTTCCCCGGCGTTGATGGGAACAGTTCCTCCTGCAATGAAGGCATTTTTATTTTGAAAATGGAAATATGTAATTTCTTTTATTTATTTTTTTTTGGTGGGAAAAAGGAATGATTTGCATCGGAGAGGAAGGAAAGAACAGATGCAGATCAGGGAAGAAAAAGGGGAAGGATTTTCACTTTCTAATGAAGAGAGAGAACGTGTGTGTCTGACAGTGAGAGAGAGTGATTTTTCCTTTGTTTTTTTGACGCCGTTTCTTTCCGTCACAATTTGACTCAAAATTAAATTTGGGCCTTTGATTTCAACCACAGCAGATTTGCGATAGTTTAAACTATCGCATATAAGCCGGATTCTTGCCTAACACCCCTTGTATGTTTTGGATTCTTGTTATATGGCCCATAGGAGATCTTCTTTTTGTAATTAACAAATAAAGAATATCATTAATGCAACTCAATAATTTTATAAATTTATGAAGCATATCTGTCGACTTCATTTGAAAAAGGATTTTGGAAAGACAATCATGAGATTAATTGTTTTGAACCCATCTTATGCTTTTTTTTAAATGGTTGGCCTAGGTCCGGCTAGAAATAGCAACACCAAGAAAATGGGAGGAGAAAGAAAAAAGAAGAAAAAGATGAAGAAGAGGGTCGGGAAAAGGAAAAAGAAAGAAAGGTAGTGGTCGAATTTTGTTTTAAAAAATGAAATTTAATTGACGTGGCAAGTTCTTGGCCATAGGTTTTAAAATTGATGATATGACAATTTTGAAGGAATTGCCGTAGCCATTTTTATAGGAGCCTTGTTTGAGTCTAGACAAATTCGTAACGCTCAGCGTACAATTCTAGAAGCTAGCAGAACTTCAAAAATTCGAGATATTGCAGCAATTTCTCAATGTACAATCCAACGAACAACTTCTTCTATCGTTGTCAGTCGTGAACGGTCTTTGGATCTTCTCCACCGCACATTCCGAAACTGCCCTTAATTAAATCCAACGGTCCAGGCGTCCAAACCACAGCTCTCTCTCCGTCTCTCCCCCCTACTTCGCCAACTCTTCCTCCCCGCCATTTCTTCGCCCGAAAAACAAACCACCCCTTCCACGCCAAACCCTAGCTGTCCCTAATTCTCTCCCTCTCTCCCCCTCTCTCTCTCTCTCTCTTTCTCTGTGTCTGACAATCCCGCACATTGCTGCTATGACATTTTCTTTCTGAATTCTGAGTGAATCGAGACCTTCCGCTAACGATTTCGACATGAGGAGAGAGAAGGTTAACGCGTACCGGAATCTCTCTGTTCTGTTCCTCGTCGTGCTCGTCTTGCTCAGCTTCTCTCGGCGCGTCGCCTGTGATCAGGACGACGACGACGACGACGACGACGGCGACGGAGAAGGCAGCAATAGCTACAACAACCCGGCCGCGCAGCAGATCTTCTCGGAGCTCGTCTCCAGCCGCATTTCCAATTTCACGTCCATCTTCAAGGATGACATCACAAAGAATTTCGGTTTCTGCATTACGGACGTGTTAGTTTATATCTTTCGCTTTCGTCCCAATTTCTCATCTCTTTTCTTATACGCCTTCGTATGTTTTTTTTTTTTTGTTAACGAGGATATATAAATCCATACACATGGCCAAACAATTAAATCCCCAATGCTTAAATTTATACATTGCACGAACGCAGGATAATCCTGAGGACTTGAACCTCTGGCTATCATGAATTTAGGGAATTGTTATTTTCAATCAACTTTGATTTTTTGTTTTTCATGCAATCAATTGGAGTTCTACGTCGTCGTTTGTTTGGCAGGGATGCTGATTGGGACGAGGCATTCAATTTCTCCAAAAATACGAGATTCATTTCAGCTTGTGCTAAAAAGACAAAAGGTAAGATAACGCATTTTAACTTTGCCCGGAATAGGGAAGAAACTAGAAATTCAATTTTAGAAGGTTGAACGGTATAAAAAATAAATTTTAAGGGTCAAAATGAGAAAATATATATATATAATTTTTTTTTTTAAAAAAAAGTTTTTTAAGAAAAGAAAATTTTAGAGGTGGCTCCTTAAATCCGTCAGGCTAGTGTATACACACTGTTTATTTTGGGTGTTTTTTTATTAGTAATAAAAAGTGGTTAATGTGATATAAAGTAAAAAGAATATTGTGAATTTTTTGTATGAAAAAGTAAAAAAAATTTATTTTTTAGTGAATTTTTTATTTAAATAATAATAAAAAGTAAGTAAGATAATATAAAAAATAAAAAATAAAATTGTTAAAAAAAAATCAATGAAATATTAAAAATGGAGCTGATTTTGAAGAAAAGGAAGGAAAAAAAAAAGGCTGCTAATAGTTAACAAACACAACCTTAGGCATTCGGAGAATAATAAGCTTGCATGTTTTTTTTCTTCATTTACGTTTCAAATATCTTCTTACTCGTGGCCATTGACCATTGTGATACCTTTTTGACATTTTTGATGATTTATTTTCATGGATCAATAGGAGATCTCACACAGCGGTTGTGCACTGCAGCAGAAATAAAGTTCTACTTCAATAGTTTCTTCACAAGTACATCATCAAAGAAAACCAATTACTTAAAACCTAACAAGAACTGTAATTTATCCTCATGGGTTTCTGGATGTGAGCCTGGATGGGCTTGTAGTGCTGGTTCTCACAAAGTTGAACTCAAGAATTCAAAGGACATGCCTGTTAGAACTACTAATTGTGCGGCTTGTTGTGAGGGCTTCTTCTGCCCCAATGGTATTACTTGCATGATACGTAAGTATATTTTAGTCCATCAATTGATCATGTCAGTAACAAGATTAGCATTTCGTGTTTGCCATCTATGATATTCTTTTTTCTTTGGGTTAATTTTTTTTTCCATGTAGTTTAACTACTTTATTTTTTCTCACTTAAATTTTATTTTGTATCGTAGATTGTATATCGCTTATGGCTAAAAACGAAAATTGTACATTCTTCCAACTTTTGTCCATAAATTGATGGAAATTCACATCAATGTCCTCAAAAAACAAACATGTGGCTTATGCGTGTTAAAAAATAAAAAAAAATAAAAAAAAAATAGAAAACTAAAAGTATTAAAAAAAATTTGAAAATCTTTTGTAAAAACAAATTTTTGAAAAGAAAAAACTTTTGTAGATGTGGCCTCTTTTAAAAAAAAAAAAAATTAAAAAAAAACTAAAAATATGAATAAAAAAATTAAAAAAACTTTTGAAAAGAAAAACTTTCATAGAAGTGACCTCTTTTTTTTTCTCAAAGTTTTTTTTTTTTAAATAATTTTATTTTTTAGTTTCTTTTTTATTTACTTTTTTTTTTTTTTAATGGGCATAGGCCATGTGTTTGTTTTTTAAGGGTTGGAGGAAGGTACCATTTCCGTTTTTAGTTATAACTCATAAGCGAAGTACTATCTACGATACAAAATGAAATCTAAGTGAAAAAAAATAAAGTTGTTAAATCATAGGAGAGAAAAAAGTATTTAACCCTTTTCCTTTTTCTTAATACGATTTTAAAGATTGAGTTAAGTCTCCTTTGATTTCGTATTTCACATCTTTTAGTTAGTGTTGTGACCAAATCATGCTTCTTAGTATTTTTTTTTGTCTCATTCATCTCACGTAGCATTAATACAATGCCCTTTCAAAGCAATGTATTTGTAATTTCTTTGAATGTTAATATACATGTAATTTCAATTACAAATTTAACACCTAATGTCTCTAAATCATCTACAAACAAGTTTATGATAAAAATGTGTGAACTCGTTATGTTAAGTCTATTAGTAGCTTTTGGTCAAACTATTGAGCAATCATTCTTTTACATTTTTACAGCGATTGGATTCATCATTTGTTGATAAGATAAGTAATTATTAACACTAATGAATAGAATGAGAACTTGCTCAACATCGAAAGCTTTGTATTACTACTATGAATCCAAACAGTTTTTGTTTGGTCTTTTAGGTCCTCATTTTGTAAAACTTTGTTTTGCTGTAAATTGTCCCCTTTCTAAATGGCTTCAGGTCACTACTTTCAAATAGCGTTGTCATATATATCTCTTGAAGTTACTTAAATCCTTGATGTTTATGATGAAATCACCTAAAGCCTTGGGGAAATTTGGTTCTCAAGCCTGCGCATGTACCTCATTTTGGTCAAATTCCACATAAAGTCCTAAACTTTCAAGTTTCACTCAAACTTGTTTTTCTGTTGATTTCTGTCCACCACAAGTTGTTTGAATCCACTTATTTTTCAAATTCACTACAAAGATTGGAGTAAACTTGACCTCCAAAAGTTGGACTCAGCTAATTTATTACTCACCAACACCAATGTATCTCAAGTATCACCATCCTTCAGAATGGAAGAAACTACATTTATGCATGGTATTCCTGGTATGCCCATGCCCTTAAAAGTGGAGAAACCTGCTATCCCTTTTTATATTCTGACATTAATAGTTGCCAAGCACAGAGGAAAAGTTTTTGGAGAGGAGAGACAGAGAGTTGCAAGTTTATGTTTAACCAAGAAAAATGAATTTTCTTCAAGTTCATCATCAAGAACCTTCCAGTGTCTTCTTATTGCTATTTGCAATCTTGCAATTTTCAGATTGATGATCTCAATAGTTTAGCTGCTGACTTAGATCATCTATCCACATTTAGTCCCAAAGATCTTGCTTGTCTCGAGGCCGATAAAAAGGAGACAGACCATGAAACATATAAGCATACAATAGGATCAGGAGCTGATAATGAGATGCATTACTGAATCAAAGAGTATTCTCTGCAAATCTAATGTTTGAGTTCTTAGAAATCCTGCTCTACATCTAATAGGTTTTCACCATATGTACCTCAAATATTTTGGATAAGCTTGTTTCAGTGTTTTAACAACATTATTTTGAATATCTTGAATTTTTTTAATATGCATATATGCTTGTTTGTGGATTCTAAATCATATTGCATATGCTAGTTGAATGTAGGATTTAATATCTGATGGTCTTTGTATGGTTGAACATTACTAACTTCATTAATTTATTTTCATTTCTTATATTATGGTTGAAGCTTGTCCATTGGGTGCTTATTGCCCACTTGCAAAACTCAATAAAAATACTGGTGTCTGTGAGCCGTAAGTATTCTTTTTCTAGCTTTGTTCGTTTCTGTTCTATATTTTCCTCTGCTTTAGCATAGATTAATATTTATTAGCAGAAATATTCTGCAGATACCGATATCAGCTGCCTCCTGGGAAGCCAAACCATACTTGTGGTGGAGCAGATGTTTGGGCTGATATCTTGAGTACCAGTGACGTATTCTGTTCAGCAGGATCATACTGTCCCTCTACTGTACAAAAACTTCCTTGTAGTAAAGGGTATTGATAATTATCCTATAACTCCTAGTTTTTCCTCAAATTTGCAAGTGCGGTACTTTTTTTTTTTTTGTGTGGTTGTATATTCACCTCTTATTTCAAATAACTTGGTTTTTCTTTTTTTCTTCTCTTTATTTTTACTCCTCTTGATAATGTATGATGGCCAACTGTTGCTGAATTCTATATTGCTAAGACAATTATATGTGCATTTTTGCAGACACTATTGCAGGACAGGTTCAACATCTCAACAACGTAAGTTACTTCCATTCTATCTCGTGGTTAACGGAATCCTGACAACTTAAAAAAAAAAAAACTGTGAGTAACAAGGTCAAGATGTAAGTTACGATCATAAAACAAATAGTATGACTCTTAAAAACCTTAAACGAATGGCAACATGGGTGCTGGTGTTAGGATGTGCAACTAGGAATCTAATGCTATTGTAGAAGAGCCTTGTCCAACTATGAATAAGAATTGATAGATCATCCTAAACTATTTAAGTTGAACTTGTCAGGATATTATGTTAGATATATATGTGCAGATTCCCTATGCAGAGGGAACCTTTGCCTCATGTTTTACTATATTAAATTTATAAACAAAAATTTACAGTAAGTATATGTTTTATGTTTTATCCAAAAAGAAAGATAAAAAGATTTACAACAATGTTCAATCACGCAATAGGGAGACACCCCAAATGCACCCCGTGAAGTACTTTCTCGAAAGGAAGAAACAATAATTTAAACATTAAACTCTCACCACCGAGAGGATAGGTTTACACTCTCACAATAATTTTCGTCTTAGCTATCTTCATATCATAACTTTTCATCCTTAAGAGCTTCCGACTCTCTTCTTTTGCCCCACTTGTTGCAATGAGGCTAGTACACGGACTCATACCATCTATTTCAAGCTCCTCCCTGTCATTACACAAATTCTCTCCCTGACAGTACCTTAACACTTCAGACTTGTTTGATGTGTTAAGCTGCAGCTTCTTCTTTTTTGTTTCATCTTTGCTTTTCGGTCCTCTACAAGGGGAGGCGACTTTTTGACAGTGACTTAGTTTCCATGGTTAATATAAAGTTCGTGTCAGTGATTAGTGGTAGTTGCTTCAAGAAAAAGCAGCTTGAATCTTTACATTTGAACTTATGTCGATAAGCCCAATGGTTTAACACTAGAACTACATTATTCAGTTATGGAATATTTGGTACAATAATGCTATGTGAAATCATTGTGAGTCCAGCATATGTATTTATTCAAAAACTTCCTTGTGTATTTTAAAGAGAAAGAGGGTCAAGGATATAATATTGGAACAAAAATCCATGTTTTTATTCAACAAAAGCCATTTTTTTTGCTGTCGGATGAACTAACATTTTACGTCAATTGGCAATGTCAAAGTATTTGAAATCCCATGGCCCTTGTTCGAAGTCCTTTCATAAAGTTACCTAGCATAGACATCTAGGGTATGTGAGATGAGCGACAGGCTATGTAAATTATGATTTTGATTTATCGTGGTTTTTAGGCGTACAAGCACTCCTCTAAATTGAAGATTTTAATTTTTTTTTCCTTTCTCATTTGTTGTAGCTTCTTTAGAGGATTCTAAGCGAGAGGGGGGGCGGCGGGGGGGGGGTGAACAGTTGCTGGGGAACAAATAATGGGGCTCTCACATATTTGCTCTTTATGTTGCCAAGAATGAAGAATATTGGTGAATATGATGTGGTGGGATGCCAAGGTGCTATTTGGGCATTGACAACTGAATGTAAAAATATATACAATAGACCCTTGTTTAGGTTAATTAGTAATACTTTTTGCATACTATTTTCTTGTAAAATGTCATAACAATCGCCTGTCATCTGTAATGATTATATCTATTAATAATGCATCTATTTGTTTTAAGTTTAAATTATCAATTAGTTTCTCATTATTGGTGGCTTTTTAGAAAGCATGTAAACATAACATTTATGGATGAACTTGCAGAATGTTTCCGGCTGGCGACTTGTGAGCCAAAATCAGCAAATCAGAATATCTCAGCATATGGTGTCATGCTTTTTGTGAGTGATCTTTACTTTTTTATTCTTAATTTTCTTCTTGCTTTTTCAAAAGTTTCTTATATTTACAGGTTGCTATCCTCCTTTGGCCTTTGGATACATACAATCATGGGGTTTTTGTCTGTCCTCATTGCCACAATGGAATCCTTGATATAAGAAATAAAAACAAGTCCACTTGAAAACAAAAAATACATAGAAGTGTTCCATCTTATCATCAAGTGTTCATTTTAGGGTTGTTGTTGTACCCTATTATGTTCTCCTAGACTGGAGTACTTGTGTCCTGAAAGACCTATGGTCACTTGGGAGGGATGTGATTCAGTAGCAATGTATCCATGAAAATTTATTTTTGACAGCTTAAGTGACAATATGCCTCTTATGTATATTCTATATTTATCCTTTTATTGAACTTACAAAATATCAATGAAATTGTCCAGACACAGTTTTGGTAGCATATACAATATATATCTTGTTGGAACCATCAAACATATTTCATGATTAAGATCAAGATTTTCTTTAACCTCTGGTAAGCATGCCTTTGTAGATCATTGTATACACCATCGTCAGAACTGACCCTTTGCTTGTCAATGTAGGCGGGGCTAAGCTTCCTGCTTGTCATTATATATAACTGCTCTGACCAAGTTCTTGCCACTCGAGAGAAAAGACAAGCAAAATCCCGGGAAAAGGCAGTTCAAAGTGTAAGAGAAACAGCACAAGCACGTGAAAAATGGAAATCAGCAAAAGATATTGCTAAGAAGCATGCAATTGGATTGCAAACACAACTATCCCGCACATTTTCTCGTAGAAAATCATTAAGGCAGCAAGAGATGATAAAAGGTCTCAGTCAATCCAAACGTGGATCAAATGCCACCTTGCCACCTATGCCATTGAGTGCTTCAGGTACAGCTCAAGAGTTGCCTGCAGTATCAAATGGAAAGAAAAAGGAAAAAAGCGACCTCTCTAAGATGATGAATGAAATTGAACAAGACCCGGATAGCCATGAAGGCTTCAATCTGGATATTGGAGATAAAAATATCAGAAAGCAAGCACCAAAGGGTAAGCAGTTGCATACTCAGAGCCAAATGTTCAGGTATGCATATGGACAAATTGAGAAGGAAAAGGCTTTACAAGAGCAGAATAAGAACTTGACCTTCTCTGGAGTTATTTCAATGGCTAGTGATACTGAAATTAGGAAAAGACCTACAATTGAGGTTGCTTTTAAAGATCTAACCCTCACTTTGAAAGGGAAAAACAAACATCTTTTGAGGTGTGTGACTGGGAAAATATTACCTGGCCGTGTTTCAGCTGTCATGGGCCCTTCTGGGGCTGGAAAGACAACATTTCTTTCTGCTCTGGCTGGTAAAGCAACTGGGTGCACTATGAGTGGTATGATTCTCGTCAATGGAAAGATTGAATCAATCCATTCATACAAGAAAATCATTGGTTTTGTGCCGCAAGATGATATTGTGCATGGAAACTTGACAGTGGAGGAGAATCTTTGGTTTAGTGCAAGATGCAGGTACGCCACATGGTGCAGGGAACCTGTAGTTTGAGTGTTTTCATTTTTTGAAGTACACATGCTGCTACCAATATGATTCTTGTGATAATGCATTCTAGCTACTATGCTATTTGGTTTAAGCTGATATTGGTTGCTATTTTGTTTCTTATCTTACTTCTCGGTTTGCCTTAGAATCACAACTTTAATAGCAGAACCAAACTTTTGCCTTACATCTACCAATTAAATCTATTTTTCCTACTTGCATTCCCAGTTGTATTAACACATCTTAAAACTCAAAATTTGTTGAATCGTGGAAGTCTGAATCTGGTTTAGTGGGTTAGGAAGAACAAGTTGACCAGTAATACAAATTTCTAATTAACAATTCAACTTATAAAAAATTGAATGAATAGAAAATTAAACAATTGTTTTCTGTTTTTGCTACAGATTTTGAATTATCAATTAAAGTTAATCAAATGATTAAATTTATTAGAATATTAATTAAATGATTAAATTCACTATTTTTTATCATCTTAAACTTTTAAGACAATTGGTGATTTAACATGTATCAAAGCAAAAAGTCTTGAGTTTGAATATTATCTCTATTATTCACTTATTATTTTAATTAAGTATTCCACATGTTGGGTCTCACTTATCTTAGTTTGAGCCCACAAGTAAGGAGGAGTATTATAATATTAATTAAATAATTAAATTCACTATTGCTTATTAGTTTAAATTTTTTGGACAATTGGTGATTTAAGATGATTATTCTTCCATTGTGTGCATTGTCTATTCATATTTGTTCAATCTGCTTGATAGCCGATGGCTTTAACCATCCTGCACATATGAAATTTGTTCATTTATAGAAATCAACGAGAAGAGTTATTTTTCTTTTAGCATCAGCATGCATGGTTGATTCATATGTAGGCAATTTCACTAAGAAACAGTCTGATAGTTCAGACTGTAGTGCTCTTTGCTTTTGGTCCCTGTTTTTTTGGTTTCTTGTTCACCTGTTTTGGTCACATGCATATACTCATGGATTTGTGTTAGTAGTGACAATGGTGTCTTTTCCCCCCTTTTTATGTATTTTTGACTATTGTAGACTCTCCGCTGATCTGCCCAAAGCAGAAAAGGTTCTAGTTGTTGAAAGAGTCATTGAGTCCTTGGGGCTGCAGGCTGTGCGGGATTCTCTCGTTGGGACAGTGGAAAAACGAGGAATCTCTGGTGGCCAAAGGAAACGAGTAAATGTTGGGCTGGAAATGGTCATGGAACCTTCACTTTTGATTTTGGATGAACCCACTTCTGGTTTAGACAGTTCATCTTCTCTGTTATTACTTAGAGCACTTAGACGTGAGGCTCTTGAAGGTGTAAATATTTGTATGGTTGTCCACCAGCCAAGGTAAATTTACTCTTCAGAATCACAAGGGAATTATCTATAATGTTATGAATTGTTCTTACATTTTTTCTCACGTGCGTTTTCCTCGGTTGGGATAAATGACTTGAGTTTCGTTTGTTTCAGCTTCTTTTATTCTATTTAGAACAAATTGAGTTGTTTAAAACTTAAATTTGTATTATAGACCAGAATGTAAGATGGGGACTACACGTACCTAGAGGATTAGTCACGGCAAAGTCCTGTACACTCGTCATAAGAAAACATTGTATTATAGACCAAAAATCATTCTTTTTAGGTCAAAAGGAAAGGTGTCCCTGATCACATCTACACTCATAACTTTTAGAATAGAATGTAACTTTATTTCTCCCTTCAGGTTAGAGGACATGAAGCCAGAATGGAAACCTTAGTTTTTCTTCACATTTCTATAATGTATGTAATTAATTTTTTGTTTTTTTTGGCACAGCTCATCCTTTTGCTATTTCTATAGCCTTTTGTTTCTTGTTTCGATGTCATTTCATCCACTATAAAGACATGTTTCTATCTATTTCAAATGAGTTGACTTAATAATATAGAAGGAACATGATCTAAAGCAGTTGTAACGAACCTTAAGGCTTAGAAATATTGGCAGATATGGCCACTGTATTACATAAATAATTAAAACTTGATAAGCGGATACCACCAGCAATTTATACTGGAAATACACAATTAGCATGTAGCTGAAAGTAATGGTCTCTCTTTTGTGTGCTTCAGTTACTCCTTGTTCAGGATGTTTGATGATTTGATACTTCTAGCTAAAGGTGGTCTTACGGTGTATCATGGATCAGTGAAGAAAGTTGAAGAGTACTTTGCCAGCCTTGGGATTACTGTCCCTGAGCGTGTTAACCCTCCAGACTACTTCATTGACATTCTGGAGGGAATCATAAAACTAAGTACAAGCACAGGGGTAAATGTCAAACAACTTCCTGTTAGATGGATGCTTCATAATGGATACCCAGTTCCCATGGATATGCTACAGAGTGCTGATGGAATGGCAGCAACAAGTGGTGAAAATTCTAATCATGGAGCAAATGTTTCTAATGATGGATATGATTCCCAGTCTTTTGCTGGAGAATTTTGGCAGGATGTGAAGTTTAATGTTAAGTTACAGAAGGACAATATACAACATAATTTTTTAAAGTCAAATGACTTATCCAACAGGAATACACCTGGTGCATTCCAGCAATACAAACACTTTCTTGGGAGGTAAATACCAAATCTCTTCTTTTGTGTTTTAGGTTTTTAGCTGCACATGAAGTCCTATTTTGCTTGGGTGATCAACTACATAAACTTTTCCTCTATTATGCACTATTTTTCTCTTTCTAGAAGTGTTGAAAACTTGACCATTAATGTTTGTGGGTTGAAACTTTTTTTAATATTGGAGTATCAAGTCGATGTTTCTCTGGGTAGAAAGAAAAAAATTGGTTATGTTGGCTGCCCAGTTCTATCAAGATTTTGTTGTGTCAAATAATTCAAAGTTGATTAGTTAGATGATTGGCATTTTTGCAGGGTTGGTAAGCAGCGGCTACGTGAAGCTAGGCCACAAGCTGTAGATTTTTTGATTTTATTACTGGCTGGAATCTGCTTAGGTACACTTGCTAAAGTGAGCGATGAAACATTTGGATCGCTTGGCTATACATACACAGTAATAGCAGTTTGTAAGTTAAAATCCTCCAAATTTATGACTATGCGATGTTCCCTTGTTAAGTTTCTCCCTTGAAGCTGTAGACATTCTAAATTCAGTATGACTCCTGATGCAATTTGGCTTATATCAGGTGTCTATTTTTCTATTTATTCCAAATTGTCATCTAACTTGTAAAGCATAAGACGCCCTCGAAAAATAAGTCAAACTGGATCCATTTGATTCTCAACAGGATATATATATCTTGAGTTTTTTATTCCCGAAATTATTATATGGGTTCCTCGAATGATGTTGAATGATGTAATCTTACTCTCTTCTTTTTCTCTTTTTTATTTATTATTTTTTTTTTGGGGGAAGGGGGGGTGGGGTGTGCTTGATGAAGTAATCTGCATAACATTGTCTTTTTTCTAAGCCATCCAAATCTGGATCAATTTTATTTCAGCTCTTCTTTGCAAGATTGCGGCTTTGAGATCGTTTGGATTGGATAAGTTGCACTACTGGAGAGAGAGTGCTTCTGGCATGAGTAGCCTAGCTTACTTTCTTTCGAAGGATACAATTGACCATTTCAATACAATCATCAAGCCTCTGGTTTATCTCTCTATGTTCTATTTCTTTAACAATCCTAGATCATCTGTCACGGATAATTACATTATTTTGGTTTGTCTGGTATACTGCGTGACTGGTATAGCTTATGCATTGGCCATCTTTCTTGAACCTGGTCCAGCACAACTGGTGAGCATTTAAATATTTTCCTTGGATAAATGATTAGCTTCCTAAATTGACAACATTGTATGTCTACTTATGGATATATATTGTAACTATATAACGTTCTTCCTTTTAACTTACAAGCCACTTTTTGTGCTCTATGCAGTGGTCTGTGCTTCTTCCGGTTGTTTTGACTCTCATAGCAACCCATAATAGTAATAACAAAATTGTGGATGTTCTAGCTAACTTGTGCTACACAAAGTGGGCGTTGGAAGCATTTGTCATAGCAAATGCTAAAAGGTTTGGCCTGGCAATCCTTCTCGATCGATATGTAGTAATTATATCTTGTAGATATCATAGCTGATCTTTCTTTTCCATTGGATTTTTCTTATGCTTTCAGATATTCTGGAGTGTGGCTAGTAACGCGTTGTGGTTCGCTCATGAACAGTGGCTACGACCTCAATCATTGGTATGGTTGTTTGGCCTGCCTCATCCTTACTGGAATACTAAGCCGCGGTGTTGCATTCTTTTGTATGGTAACCTTCCAAAAGAAATAAATTCAGTCAATCAGTCATCCTTTTTATTCATTTTATCTGTACATAAATGGTAGAATGCTATATCAAGACTTTGTCCTTGGTAGTAACTCCTATAGACCTTGAAGATTCTTAGAAAATGACAGAAGATGGAGACCACTCCACGCGGAAGAATTATGTCTTTGACAATCTGATCCTTACCACACATCTTTGTTCTTGATAAATGTGGAAATTTAACCCAACTTAAAAGGGAAAGAAACATGCATTAGACTTTTCTGCCGGGTGCATTGACACAAGATCTTTGGGAGCAATTCACATGTTATGAAGAGAAATATTCCATGCACGTTGGAGAAGACTTCTTATCCACTTGCCTAGGCGACAACAAGTTGCATCAGTATATGTGTTACGTCGGTTAAATTTTACATCACTTGCTAAATGACGTTAAACATGGGATCGAGAAATTGGATTTGCATCGATTTTAAGTGAACCGACACAAATCTGTGTCGTTTACTATTCAAACAACAACTGGGCATGAAATTATGAAAAATCGGATGCGTGAGTTTCCCAATTTTTTTCCTTGAGCTAGAAATTATCAAAAGCCCGATATTGAATGTTGTCATCAAACTGGTGCATCATGTCCATGTTACTAATCATAACCATATATTGAAACTTTAAAGTGCATCATTTAGAATTAACCACTTTCTTAACAACTTGTAACTAAACTGACTAAAACAACTGAAGACCCCAATATTACATATTTGCAACCCAAGCTCTATTCCTCCCCTTTCACATTTGGAAATAAACTAAACTAATTAAACTAGCTCATTAAAGAACAACACCTTCAACTTCGGCCTCCACTGAATATCCGCCATCCATTGGTACCTGACTTGAAGCGGAAACCTCTCTCTCCAAGACCGATAGAAAAGGTCAAGGTGACGGTCAACCCAATACTCCAAGTTGTAGTTCTGTAGTCTATCAAAAGGGAGGAGTCTTCAAGGTCGGTCCTTATGCGATGCATTAGCCCAGTAATGTGCGGAGCGACTATATAGATGGGAAACTAAACGGGTTCAACTATGAAAACCTGCACCTAAAGGGGCAAAAGTTACGAAAACTCGTTAAATGCGTGTGTTACGTCGTTTGTGTTTCCAAACGACGTCGTTTGGAGTGCAAACGATGTCACTTATTAATTATAGAAAAGGGTGAGAAAAGTGAAAACAATTAGTGTATAGGAGAATTTTTTGACAACCAGGCCAAAAGAGGCAGATCCTATCCGTATCTGCAAACAATTGTTGTGGCTTTGTTGGCATATATGTATACTTAGTATACTATTATATGATACTATACAATGAGAATGATGTGACAATGAAAATTACGTCTTAATTCTTTTTTTTTTTTACAATCGCTTATTAAGAGCTAATTTTTACTGTCAAATCATCATATTGTATGAAAGTCGTATAGCAATTAATTAAATAGCATTAGTTACTCAAATAATTAGTCTATTTGAGTTTAGATGTGACCTGTCTACCCGCACACGTACACCACTCAAAGTTAGATCAATTTGGATTTTTGACCCTTTGTAGTCGTGTAGTCATTGTTAGCGCTGTCAAACACTATACTCTCATTCGGTGAAATCGTGGGTTACACATAGTCTTTTTGACCTCTTTCTTTTCAACACGTTATGCCCAGGTTTAACTTTTAAGGACACATAAGCCAGGGCCTTTTTCTGTTTTGTTTCATTTTCTTCTTTTGTGGTGTGGATAAAAGACAATGGAACAGGTAAAAGAGAGAGAGAGAGTGAAAGAGAAAAAGAAAAAGAAAGAAAAAGAAAAAGAACAGAGATAATTGATAGAGTAATGATATATCCTCGACTCCTTACAGACTTTTAGTCGACCCAGCACATGGCATCAGGTTTTTTAAAAACAAAAATTACTCAGCAAAAAACACACCCACTCGTTCGCGTATCTCTCTCCCTAAATTTTTCACCAAAATTTTTTCCCCCCAAAATCTACAGCGCCGTTCTTCTTCACTCTCTCCACCGCCGGCCGAAAAACCACCTTCACCCTCTCTCTCTCTCTACTCTTCCGTCCTCTTTTTCTTTTGAAAAAACAAAATCATTCAATCAGTCACATTTCCCCCTTTTTTAGTTTTCCGCCATTTTCTTCCTCCCAAACTTGCGATTTCCCCCCAAATCTTGGCTCCTCCATTTTTTTGACTTCGATTTCTTCAGTTTAAGCTGCAACGAGAAGAAGAAAGAAGAACAAGGTTTTTTTTTTTTCCCTGTACTCTGTTTTCCAGTTCTCTCCCCCCCTCCTCTCTCTCTCCGTTCGTTTCAGATCCATACCAGCGACGACCTCCGTACACAGCTGATAGACAACCCATAGCATCGGTTTGAGCTGCAACAAGAAGAAGAAAGAAGAACAAGGTTTTTTTTTTTTCCTTTTACTCTGTTTTTAGTCTCTCTCTCTCTTTCTCTCAATTTTTCCGTTCGTTTCAGACCCATATTGACGGAGACCTCCGTACACCTCTGTTAGTGAAACGGTCATGCCACTAGCAAACCAGACTAGCGATGCCGTTCGTGGAGAGACCCTCCATTTTATTCCCCCCATTTTCTTCCTCCACCACTGAGACAACATCGTTTTCTTCCCCCCCAGTCTCTTCCTCCTTCCCCCCATTTTCTTCCTCCACAACCAACACAGCATCGTTTCCCCTCCATTTTCTTCCTCCATCGAGACCCATTTTCTCATCTCCTTCTTCCATCGTCTTCCTCCATCCACGGCTGAGACCCAGATCGGCGACGCCAACACCACCACTGAGAAGTGGAAAAATCTCATTTTTGCCCTTTTTCGTTTCAAAAAGGCAGAGAGCGACGAGAGGAGCAGAAAAAGAGTTAAGGAAGAAGGAGAAGAGCTTGAGGAAAAGGCTTGAAAAAAGCGTAAGGAGGTAAGATTTTCTGGTCTCGCTTGCCTCAGGTCAGCCTGGGTCAGTGGTGGTGGCCGCAGATCTGGGTCTAAAAAGAAAGGGTGGTGGTGGCCGCAGATATGGTCGGAAAATGTGAGAGAGAGAGTGAGTCTCAGTGGTCGTGGAGTCACCGATCTAGGTGGTGGTGCCGCTTGGATTTGGGTCGGCAGTGGTGGTAGCCGTAGATCTAGGTCGGAAATGAGAGAGAGAGAGAGAGAGGTAGAAGGGTTTCGGTGGTGGTGAGAGAAAATGAGAGGGAAGGAATTTTGGTGGAAAGTAAGAAACGAGTGAAATTTACTGTAGGCTTAGACTAATTTTTTTAATTTTTTTTTTTAAAAAAGGGTCGGCTAAAAGTCGGGATGCAGTCGAGGGTATATCATTACTATAATTGATATCACGAACTATAGAACACACTTTGAAGGTTTTCCTGCTCACACACACATGGAATACTAGAACACTGGATATGTTTGTACTTTAGTGTTTCAAGCAGGATTTCTAATGGGGGTCGTAGGAGTCAAAGAGATGTAAGATTTACTGAACAGGAGGTGAATGTGAATGTAACACCCCGAAAATTTTAAAATAAATAAATAATAAAATATTGACTTATTTAAAATTTTCAAGCCTTTCCTATAAACTCACTCACTTTCATAAATAAGTCCCAAATGATCTAATTGTAATCCACCATAATTAAATAAATAAATAATATGAGAATTAAAGCATAGATATTTATGTTACCTAACAGGGAGTTAACTGGATAAGACTAGACTACACTAAACATCTATCATAGTGAAATAAATGCGGAACTGAAATATGTTGGAACTGGTGTCCAAAACTTCAATTGATCATAGGATAATTTTAGATGTAATGAATATTGGTTTTTTATTCCATGTTTTAATTATTGAACATTAAACATATTTATTGAATGTTTTACATAGCATATATGTGTTTTGAATATTAACATGATATATGTATGTAAAGATCCTTAGGTTATATTGTATCTGACTATAATGTGAGTAAAGGATTTTTAGCACACAGGAAGATCATAGTCAAAGGATCCTTATAATTTATAAAATGTTTTTTTATAGTCTCAAATGGAATTGGGCATTCCATCTAGACTATTTCATTGTCAACCTAGACGATTTATCTTGATCCAGTGAAACGTGTATAGACTTCAGGTTAACATGTTCGTGTGATAGCAATGTGGGTATAGATGTACACATGGCTATACACTAAACAGGACTACTTGAGTCATTATTCTTTTCTAGTAACTGTCAAATATAAAATATGTACGTGCACGATGACTTATACCTATTACCCTAAATTTTGATAAGTTAGTAAACCAAATGTCAAGTGGATATCACTTTAATGTATCAAAGAGTGAGACCAACCTTTGGTCAATACCTCTATACATTGGGTGATCGACATGGAGCATTGTGGAAGATCTTTCTTTAAGAAGAAGTCCAAGTCCTTTGTTGGTTAAACAAAAAGATAAGGAACATTCTCCTTATTTTATGATTGATAAGAAGATTTTATCTTATATCTCATGCTTGAGTGGGTTTCTATGGTATTTAGTTGAAACGATGTACAAATATGAGTAGAATCTCACATAATACAATGAGATAAAACATAATATTCGAATTCAGTGAATCAAGGAAAAGATGTAGTGAACAAAGTGACAGTTAAACATCTTTGGTTCAACAATGGAATAAGTTCTATGGAGGGGTAATATGTATTTAATAAGTACATCACAAATGATTAATTGTATTTTATCAAAATATGAATTAGATTGCAATCACATTTGTTTAATGGAATCATCTGTGAATTTTAGTTAGGTGTGATGAGTCATTAGATGACAATTTCACAAAGGACTATGGACGCTAATTTTATTGTCCTTCAGGTCCCTCCTTTAGCTGATGTAAATTGACTAAGATAAATATATTCCTCAACTATTATTTATTTATTTACTTAGGTGGTTTTTATTTAAATAAAAGATTGGGCCTCGAATTAATATTCAATTAGGCTTGTTTTATTTTATGAAAACATGGGCTAGAGAATTAATTCTCAAATAACCTTTGTATAAAGAGTTTTGAACTAAATGATTTAATTCCAAGGTTTAGTCCAAGGGAAAGAAGCATTGGGACAAAGAGATAAAACAATGGGCCCAAGATGTGACTAAAAGAGCAAGGGGCTAGGGTTAAAACTCTAGCCCATGCGCATGGGGTGAGTGACCTCTCCTCATGCACGGCCACTAGGGGTAATCCCCTAGTGGCTTATATTTTATTTTGCCTCCTTTATTATTTCTAGAAATCTTAATTTTTACTGTATTACTAAAGCTCCATGAATTTATAGAATAATCTCATACCTCTTCTACAAGTAAACCTAAATCTATAAATAGATGTTCATAAGAAGCAATAGACACAACAAGTTACACACAAGTTGAGAAACAAGTGATAGAAGGTGTTAGAAAATATTCTAGAGAGTTTTTTTTTTTTTCTCAAGCTTCTAGTTGTGAGTCCACACTCACAGTCCTCTTTCAGCCATCACAAAGAGGATCTGATTATTGAATAACTTTGTTTTTCGTATTCTTTGAAGTTCCTTCAAAGCTTTTGGTGATTCAAAGTTCTTGGAGATTCAAGGTTATTGGTGTTTTTTACGATCTTCATCATCTTCGAAGATGATCAGCAACAAACATGCAAAGGAAATTCAAGATCAATTCAAACAACCCTAAATGCCTAAGTGAGGCCAAAAAGATTTGTAAGTAATTGCAACTTGTCTTTTATCTTAAAAAAAAAAAAATCAAAAGCCATGTATTCTCTTGAAGTTATGTTTCAATAATATGCTTTATTATTTTCTACTACGTAAAATGTTTATATTCATGATCCCTAACAAAATAATTACAGTGATCTTATTACTATAAAAAAAACTAAAGCCCATGCAGGAAACAAAGAAGGACTGGGCTAGGGTTAAAACTCTAGCTCCTATTTGTTTTTTATAGTAATCATTAGCCCAATGCTCCTATTTTCTCTGGACTGTGTTCTAAAAATTAATTCATTAGCCCAAACTTCTCCAAATTAATGGCTCTTGAGAATTAAGGGGAAATTACATTTTACCCCCTCAAACATTGAGGGGGTAAAATGTAATTTTCCCGAGAATTAAATTCTCTAACCCATGTTTTTATAAAATAAAACAAGCCAAATTAATATTAATTTATAGTCCATGCCTTATTAAATAAAAAACACACCCAATTAATAAATAAATAATAACCAAAGCTCATAATAACTTAGACAATTTACAACAGCTCAATGAGGGACCCAAAAAGAAAATAGAATTAGCTTTCATCGGCCCATGAAATCTTGTCATCTAATGACTTATCACATTGACTAAAAATCACAGATAATTCCACTAAATAAATGTAACTGCACTCTAATTCATTTGTGACATACTTATTAAATTACTATATTACCCCTCTATGGAACATATTCCGTAGTTAAACCAAAGATAATTAATTGTCACTTTGTTCACTACATCTTTTTTCTTGAGTACCCAAATTCAAACATTCATAATTTATCTCAATGTATTGATGTGGATATGATCAATAATAAAATTTATAACCACTCGCAATAAAATGAATCTTTGTAGGATAGGTCTATATAGAGGGTGTCGAACCTCAAAGACTGTTTTCAGTAGTTGTCTATCAAGTGCTCAAGATTTAACCTAATCTAACTTAAAAAATATATTTGTTTGTTTTGGTTTTGAAATGCAAATAAACATAAATATAAATAACAAGTAAAATGAAGAGAAACATAGGGGATTGATTTCACTACAATCTTTGTTTCAATGGTTGATCTTATTCACATGGGACTCTCTTTACATGCATGATATGATGGGCATAATGGTTGTCAATCATATGACGACATTGACAAGAAAATATTTTTGTTTAGAAGGGGTTGTGACACCTTAGGAATTCTAATCTCTTAAACATATTATTAAACTAAATGATATATGTTGTGGAAACATTATTATATAGCTATGGTAATGGTTTTAGAGGCGTTCATGAAGTTTAAGAGATTTTTGGTTAAAACCCTTAAAACTCTCTTTAGAAAAGAATAATTTTCTAACGACCAATCTTGTAAGTATCAAAAACTAGGTCAAACGAACTCAGTTTTACTCAAACTAAAGCCTGTTATGCTTGTATCAAAACCTTCTACGACATCGTATATTTTCAAAAAAAAAATCAATCTGTTGACCTTTTTAGGCATAAAGATGATTATTCATCGCCTACATGACACTTTTGACTCGGATCTTATTTCTAAAAAGGAGCCTCACCAATATGATTTTATAGCATAATTGGACTCTCTTTAGTATATATATGGTTTTTACTTTGATTTGGTGAAATCGAAATTCAATCCTTTGACAGTTGACTTTATGGCCTAAAAATCGAGCCTTAAAACCTCAAACTGTCGAATTTAACTTAAAATTGCTAAATTCACTAAGTAGGGCCGGCAAGTCACTGATTTGGGAGCCTAAGGTATTGACACTTGGCAGAAGATTCAGTTGCTGAAAGATAGAACAAAAGAGGCAAAAAGTCATAAAGTAACTTGACTTTTGAGGACATTTTGGTGACTTGCATGGAAAGTTTGCTTTCCATTCAAGACTATGCTGCTTGTGCATGAGCAGCAGGTCACTTGAAGCCTTGGCTTCAAATATAAATAGGAGAGGAGAGCCCAGCACCGAAATCACTTAGTTCTTGCACCCAAAACAGAAAAGTCCCTTCATTCACCTCACACGCCCACTCTCACGGCTCTAGTGGGATTTTTGTGCAAATCTTCTCCAAACTGTCCAGAACTTATACCCAACCTTGCTTGAGGTGTCCAGCAGCTAACCCAATCTTTTGAAGCAATTTTGGAGTCCATTTGAGGTATGAAAGCTTCATCCTCCTCAACTAGCTTCAAAACCGGCTCAATAGAGAGGTGTTGGGGAATTTTTGTATTTTTTCACAATCTGCTTGCACGGGCTGTGCATGATCACTTAGGAGGGTTCTAAAAATATTTTGTATCATGTTTCCATTGATCTTTGGGCTTTGAAATCATAAGAAAACACCAAGAACTCATCCTACACCCATTCAGCCTCTATAGAGTATTTTGTGGGTTTTTGATGCTAACCTATTTTGTTAATCTATCTTGCTGATTTTTGATATATCTAGTGGATAAAAAAGGTCTTGACCCAACTGGTGATCTAGTGGGCAAGAGCCTTATCCCTAAACTAGGTAATAAGAATAGAGACTAGAATGTCGGTTCTAGTGCAAACCAATAATCTACTAAGTATGGGAGGTTTAACTGTCGATAATCCTGGGTTGGCCCATTATAAGCGGAGTGTAATTTCATGCTACACTAAGACTAAACAAAGCCTTCACAACGATGCATGAAAACCCATTCATTTCATTCATTATATCTGTCATGTGCTTGTTCAAGACTGTGATGCAAGAAACGAAGGCAAAGACCCCTTCGTCAGTTTTGATGATTATTAGACACTTCTATATAGGGATGTACTATATCCCGAAGGAGACATTATTTTGCTGTGAATATGTCTCTTCGTATTTTGTATATTTTGGTTTTTATTAATTATGGTTTGTAATATATTTAAACAGCTTGATGTTGCAATTGTATGCCGTCTGTGGTATATGCTGCAACTATCTTTTATTTGGTGCATCTGGTATGCACATGTTTGTAATATTAAAACATGTAACGTATTTTAATTCACAAGGTATTTCAGTCAGCTCTATTGTGTAATTTAGTTGTTCCCTAGTGTTTTTTTTTTAAAAAAAAGATATATATCTTCCGCTGCGAGACTGATCTCTGAGGTAGTAATGTCACATGGAAATTGGAAGTTTCTGCTTACGGTTCTATTGCATAGAAATCGGGGCATTACAGTTTAGTATCAGAGCACTTTTGCTCTTTGGTACCATACTTAGGGAACCATCTTGGAATTGGGATACAACTTAGTATTAAATTGCGACTTGAATGAGTTGTAGTTTGATTTTAGACCATACCTATGTTAGGACCTTACACAAAGAGCTACTAGAGGTTAAAATCTGTATATTTTAAGGAAAACTTTGTTTGCAATATTACAAATGCAGACGATTACTAACTTATATTTGTGGCAGAATGTTGGAAAGCAGCAATAGTCATTCGGTGAGTGCTACGTCTAGGAACCAAAAAGGGGCTGAAACGGCAGCTAAAAATAAGTCTAAGCTACCAAAATGAAGGGGAGGATCTTTCGGGAAGTTGCTTCAGTTAAGGAAACAGAGGGATGAACTAACTAAAGCGATAGATCAGATACAAAGACTTCTGAGACCAGTTCCAACTAAAGCGACATCTCACGAGACGTCTGCTGAATGGGTTGTCTGGAACAATGATATCGAATCTGAGGAAGAGTCCAATTCGGTTGAGGTTCAATATGACCCACAACGGAATTCGGATGCTAGAACTCCAGATCCGAATCTGATCTTCATCTCATTGGGCACCACTAGCGAATATTCAGTTCCTGAAATTTCATATTCAATTTCTGAACATTCATATTCAGTTTCTGAAAATTCAATTAGCGATGACTCAACTAGTATAGTACCACATAAGGGGAAAGGGGTCAGCTAGATGAGATTATAACATGATGTTGTTTTAGAAAAAGGGGGACTTCGTAGTAGTAGTCTGCTAGGGCCCTTATTTAAATGTCTGTATATTCGTATGATGTGTAATTATTTAAGACATCTAGGGCTTGTCAGAACAACTCTATGATATTTCTATGCGAGAATATGTATTAATCCTTGTTTGATGAGTATGTTGTTTGAAACAGAAACATGCCGCCTAGACGCCGACCTAATGTTAATGAGGAAAATGAGGTACCTCACTACGAAAACAATGATAGACCCCCTCCACCTCCTCCACCCTATAATGAGGGAATACATCCCACTTTGGCCCAATTCATGATTGACACAACTAGGCACTTTGCCGAAGTTGTTGACCGTATCCCGGTTAATGATAGAAGGAATCAAGTTGGGTGTACCTTGCATGACTTCTCGGGTCAATAGTTTCGTCTCTTTGATGGAGCACAAGGACCCTTAGTGGCCGAGGCTTGGATAACAGATATCCAACTGCTGTTTGAGACTCTTGGTTGCACTGACGAACAAAAGGTGAGATACGTGGCACTAAAACTCATTGCCGAGGCGGGTCGATGGTGGAAGTCCCGTAAAGAGTTGCTGGAAATAGGCATGCCACCGGGGGATTACATTTCTTGGGCACAATTCGTAGAAGAATTTAATCGGCGTTTCTTTCCACGTGCTCAACGTCAACTCCGAGCCATCGAATTTCAGAACTTGGAGCAAGGAGCTATGATTGTGGAGCAATACTCCGCTAAGTTCATGGAGCTAGCAAGGTTCGCTACGAACCTAATCCCTAATGAGGAATCTAAAGCTGAACGCTTCGAGAACGGTCTCAATCGCGCATCAAAGAGAGAGTGATGTGCCTTGAAATCAAGGACTACATCAGGCTGGTTGACGTAGCATTAATTGCAAAGAGAGGCATGCGTGAGACATCTGCGGCTTACGAGCAGAAGAAACCATCCATCTAAGCGACCGGCGACGGGGATTAGCTTCAGAGCAAAGGAGAGGAAGAGTTATCCTCCTACCACGGGAAGCCGTGGTGCTACTTGTCCCAAGTGAGGGAAGATGCATCAAGGCGAGTGTAGGACGACTGGAGATGCGTGCTTTCGTTGTGGCTCGAATAACCACTACAGAAGGAACTGCCCCCTAAAGATAGTTGATGGAGCAAAGCAGCCGGGAAGCAGCATACAGCAAAAGCGACATGCTCAAGCCATGGTGTACACATTTACACCCGTTGATGAAGAGAATAAAGAATAAGAAAACAATAATGTGGTGTAAGGTACCCTTTTCTTTGTTTAGTACCCTTGCGTGTACTCTTTTTGATTATGAAGCTACATATTCTTTCATCTCTGCATCATATGTTAAATTGTGTCATATAAAAACACAATCTATCGGCTTAAGCTTATCTGTAGAAACCCCGGGAGGTGAAAAGATTAAGTGCAGTAGAGCTGTAATTAATTGCCCAATTAAGATTGATGGTAAGATTTTATCGACAAATTTGGTGGAATTTAAGGGTTTAGGTTATGATATAATCCTAGGCATGGATTGGCTATCTAAATATTATGCGAGTATTGATTGTAGAAGAAAGGAGGTTATTTTTAATATACCAGGAGTAAAAGAATTCAAATTTTAAGGATCTCGAGTACGAGCTACTCCACCGATACTCTCCTCCATACAAGCCAAAAGAAGCATTCGACAAGGTGCGCTCGCATACTTAGCTTACGTATCGGCTAAGCCTGAAGTTGAAAAGAAGTTGGAAGATATTCCGGTTGTGTGCGATTATCCTGATGTATTTGCCAAAATTCAATTTGGACTACCACCTGATCGTGAAATCGAGTTTACAATCGACTTAATGCTGGGAACGGAGCCTATTCATAGAGCACCATACCGCATGGCTCCAGTTGAGTTAAAAGAGCTTAAGGAACAACTCCAAGAATTGTTGGACTGAGGTCTCATATGCCCAAGTGTATCGCCATGGGAGCACCCGTACTGTTCGTGAAGAAGAAGGATGGCTCTATGCGTTTGTGCATAGATTATCGGGAGCTGAATCAGGTAACGATCAAGAATAAGTATCCATTGCCCAAAATTGATGACCTATTCGACCAATTGAAGGAAGCGAAGGTGTTCTCAAAGATCGGCCTTCGATCAGGTTATCATCAACTCAAGGTGAAAGAAGAAGACATACTGAAAACGGCTATTCGAACGAGGTATGGGCATTTCGAACTTTTAGTTATGCCTTTTGGAGTTACCAATGCACCATCGGTATTCATGGACCTAATGAACCGTGTCTTCCACATGTACCTTTATTGGTTCGTGTTGGTGTTCATTGATGATATCTTGGTTTATTCCACAAATTACCAAGATCATAGTGAGCATTTAAAGACAGTGTTAAAGGTATTACGGGAAAAGAAACTCTTTGCAAAACTTAAGAAATGTGAGTTTTGGTTTGAAAAAGTCTCATTCTTAGGGCACGTAATTTCAAAAGATGGAATTTCTGTGGATCTAAGCAAGATTGAAGCGGTTGTCAAATGGGAGCAGCCGACTAATGTCCATGAAATTCGAAGTTTCTTGGGATTAATTAGCTACTACCGAAAATTTGTGGAAGGATTCTCTACTCTTTCGGGCTCTCTGACCGCTTTGACCAAGAAGAATGGTCATTTCAATTAGAACGATGAGTGGGAGAAGAATTTTCAAGAGCTCAAGCAAAGGCTAGTATCTTCACCTGTTCTTACACTCCCCATGGAGTCTGAGAAGTTTGTAATCTTTAGCGATGCTTCGCTTTAAGGGCTTGGGTGCGTACTCATGCAAAACAATAGGGTGATAGCCTATGCTTCAAGGCAGCTTAAGAAGCATTTAAGGAACTACCCCACTTATGACTTGGAGCTTGCAGCTATTGTCTTTGCCTTCAAAATTTGGAGGCACTATCTTTTCCAAGAGAAAGTTGAGATCTACACCGATCATCAGAGCCTCAAATATATTTTCTCCCAAAAAGAATTAAATATGAGGCAACGCAGATGGATAGAGCTATTGAAAGACTACAATTGCTATATCATCTATCATCCGGGGAAAGCAAATGCAGTTGCAGATGCTCTTAGTAGGAAACCACAGAGTGCTTCTATAAGTTCTGTGCCTACTCTTGATCAACTCACTAAGCAATTTAGTATGATCCAGCTTGACTTAGCTCCAGAAAAGAAGGTAGCCACTGTCACAGCTCTTGTAATTCGGCCATTGACTCTTGAGAGAATCAAGAAAGCTCAAGAGGACGATCTTGAATTACAGGAGCTAATGGAGAAAGCAAACCGAGGTGTGGCACCTGGTTTTCATTTCACCACTAATGATGTATTAAGGACTGGCGATTCTAGAACTGTTGTGCCAAATGATGCTAAATTAAGGAGGGACATCCTTAACGAGGCTCATTCGTGTCACTACAACATACATTCAGGTAGCACGAAGATGTACCAGGATTTAAAAAAGAAGTTCTGGTGGAAAGGAATGAAGCATGACATTGCCGTCCATGCGGCTCAATGCCCTACATGCCAGCAAGTCAAGGCTGAGCATCAAAGGCCAACCAAACCACTACAACCACTTGATGTTCCTTACTGGAAATGGGACCAGATTGAGATGGACTTCGTAGTTGGGTTACCAAAAACGTCCTAAGGACATGACACTATTTGGATCGTGATTGATCGACTTACCAAGAGCGCACACTTTATTCCCTACAAAGTCACAGATTCTGTTCCGAAGATGGCAGAATTATATCTAAGAGAGATAGTTAGGTTACATGGCATACCTGTTTCTATCATGTCGGACCGAGATCCTCGGTTTACCTCTCGCTTTTGGCAATGTTTACAAGAGATGTTGGGAACAAAGTTGAACCTTAGTACGACATATCATCCTCAAACTGACGGGCAGTCTGAACGAACTATCCAAACTTTGGAGGATATGTTGAGATTGTGCGTGCTTGACTTTAAAGGTAAATGGATTCAATACCTACCTTTAGTTGAGTTTGCTTATAACAATAGTTTTCAAGCAACTATTGGTATGGCACCGTACGAGGCGCTGTATGGACGGAAATGCAGATCACCACTTTACTGGGATGAAGTTGGTGAAAGGCAACTGGTGGGACCAGAATTAATTCAAGACCTGAAGGACAAGGGTACGGTTATCAGAAAAAGAATACTAACTGCACAGAGTCGACAGAAGAGCTATGCGGATAAAAGACGTCGCGAGTTAAAGTTTGAAGTCAGTGACCAGGTGTTTGTAAGAGTATCACCGATGAAAGGTGTGATGTGTTTCGAGAAGAAAGGAAAGTTAAGCCCGAGATATGTCGGACCGTTCGAGATAACCAAGCTCGTAGGACTCATAGCATACAAAATCGACCTACCGCCAAGCTTGTCGGGTATTTATGACGTTTTCCACGTGTCTACGCTTAGAAAATATGTGCATGATCTGCTTCACATGGTAGACTTCGAACTTCTTCAGATTCAAACCAATCTGAAATACGAGGAAATGCCGGTACAAATTCTTGACCGAAAAGAGCAACAACTCCGAACGAAGATGATATCGCTTGTTAAAGTCCTATGACGTAATCACGACATAGAAGAAGCATCATGTGAACTAGAACGAGAAATGAAGGACAAATACCCGTATATATGTATATATACATGTATACATATGTATAATGTATATATACATATATACATATGTATACATATATATGTATATGTATATGTTATATACATATGTATACATATGTCTATATATATGTGTATACATATGTATATATATGTATATGCAGTAATTATAAATATATGTGTATATGCTGTATTGGTGAATAGTATGTATACACTGTATTTAATACGTATGTATACGGTATGTAGAAATATATGTACATATATTGTATGTTGAATAGTATATATGTACTGTATTTTTGAATAGATTATGGTATTGTATAAAACCTGGTACTTAGGTAAATATTGAGATTTGAAGGATTTATAAACAACCTTGTGAGATCTGAGCTGTAAGAGAATTTGGATTCAAGTATTACCCGTAAATTACTGATGCGATAAATCGCAGGCAAGTAACATGGCTTTGAAGAATAAGGTATGTGATTCTAATAAAATACTACATTTTTCTTTCATGAGATCATGCAATTGCATGTCTTAAATTTCGCGGACGAAATTCTTATAAGGTGGGTGGGATATGACACCCAAGGAATTCTAATCTCTTAAACATATTATTAAACTAAATGATATATGTTGTAGAAACATTATTATTTAGCTAAGGTAATAGTTTTAGAGGCGTTCATAAAGTTTAAGAGATTTTTGGTTAAAACCCTTAAAACTCTCTTTAGAAAATGATAATTTTCTAACGACTAATTTTGTAAGTATCAAAAACTAGGTCAAACAAACTCAGTTTTACTAAAATTCAAGCCCGTTATGCTTGTATCGAAACCCTCTACAACATAGTAGATTTTCAAAAAAAAGTCAATCCGTTGACCTTTTTAGGCATAAAGATAACTATTCATAGCCTACATGACACTTTTGACTCAGACCTTATTTCTAAAAAGGAGCCTCACCAATATGATTTTATAGCATAATTGGACTCCCTTTAGTATATATATGGTTTTTACTTTGATTTGGTGAAATCGGAATTCAGTTCGTGGTAGTTGACTTTATGGGCTAAAAACCGAGCCTTAAAACCTTAAATTGTCAAATTTAACTTAAAATTGCTAAATTCACTAAGTAGGGCCGGTTCTTCACTGATTTGGGAGCCTAGGGTATTGACACTTGGCAGAAGATTCAGTTGCTAAAAGATAGAACAAAAGAGGCAAAAAGTCATAAAGTAACTTGACTTTTGAGGACATTTTGGTGACTTGCATGGAAAGTTTGCTTTCCATTCAAGACTAGGTTGCTTGTGCGTGAGGAGCAGGTCACTTGAAGCCTTGGCTTCACCTATAAATAGGAGAGGAGAACCCAACACCGAAATCACTCAGTTCTTGCACCCAAAACAGAAAAGTCCCTTCATTCACCTTACACGCCCACTCTCATNCTTCACTGATTTGGGAAGCCTAGGGTATTGACACTTGGCAGAAGATTCAGTTGCTAAAAGATAGAACAAAAGAGGCAAAAAGTCATAAAGTAACTTGACTTTTGAGGACATTTTGGTGACTTGCATGGAAAGTTTGCTTTCCATTCAAGACTAGGTTGCTTGTGCGTGAGGAGCAGGTCACTTGAAGCCTTGGCTTCACCTATAAATAGGAGAGGAGAACCCAACACCGAAATCACTCAGTTCTTGCACCCAAAACAGAAAAGTCCCTTCATTCACCTTACACGCCCACTCTCATGGCTCTAGGGGGATTTTTGTGCAAATCTTCTCCAAACTGTCCAGAACTTATACCCAACCTTGCTTGAGGTGTCCAGCAGCTAACCCAATCTTTAGAAGCAATTTTGGAGTCCATTTGAGGTATGAAAGCTTCATCCTCCTCAACTAGCTTCAAAACCGGCTCAATAGAGAGGTGTTGGGAAATATTTGTGTTTTTTCACAACCTGCTTGCACGGGCTGTGCATGATCACTTAGGAGGGTTCTAAAACTATTTTGTATCATGTTTCCATTGATCTTTGGGCTTTGTAATCATGAGAAAACACCAAGAACTCATCCTAGACCCATTCGGCCTCTATAGGGTATTTTGTGGGTTTTTGATGCTAACCTGTTTTGTTAATCTATCTTGCTGATTTTTGATATATCTAACATATATTTGATGTATCTAATATATGTTTGAAGTATGTTTGTTATTGGTTTAGTTCAATGATCCAAAAGTGATCAAAAGACTAAAATATTGAAGCAAACGGAGCTTGTTTAAAGAACTCATAAAATCAACCTATATATTATTTGTTGGTTGTTATTTTTAATCTTATAGTGGATAACACTCAATCTCATGTCTAAAATTTATGGTGGCCTTGCTCTTCGGCGGTATAAGCATGAAGTAGAGTGAAAATTTGCTATAAGAGATTCTTTCAATACTATACATATAACTCATAATAAGCCCTTACTGATAGTGGGGACGTTTATGCAGTATTACCTCTTGTTTGTTTAAATATTCATCTCGAATTATGCTCTTACTTCAGTGGGGTATTTGAGGGCAATATTGGATGATTTACATTATTGTCAACGGGATCCTTATGGCATGTCCTCACTTATGTGGGATTTCATAAGTTAAATGCTTTGAATAAATTTACAAACAATATGTGAAAATAATCATAAATATGACTTGTATATATATATGAGTATACGTATAGATAAATCAAGTAAACAAAATGAAGTGATGGATAATAATAAAGGCTAAGAGCAAGGATCCTGAAGACTCACCAATTATTATTGATTGATACTAATACATGTTATTTGTCTATCCATATTGCTAGGCAGTGGTGGATAGTATTATTTTGCGGGAAAAAGGGTAAGTATGGATGTACTTACTGGGGCTAACGTTGTTTTCTTTTATATTCAATTATTGTTTATTCCTTTGTATGTATTATAAACTGCTCATACAATACATATGCATACTCTGTGAAATGGTAATGATGTGACACTAAGCTGGTGATGTGGCGGGGAAGATGGCTGATCCAGTGGGCAAGAGCCTTGTCCCTGAACCAGGTAATAAGAATAGAGACTAGAATGTCAGTTCCAGTGCAAACCAATAATCTGCTAAGTGGGGGAGGTTTAACTGTCGATAATCCGGGGTTGGCCCATTATGAGCGGAATGTAATTTCATGCTACATTAAGACTAAACAAAACTTTCACAACTATACGTGAAAACCCATTCATTTCATTCATTATATTTGTCATATGCTTGTTCAATAATTCAATTACCTGTTTATATTGGGATGCAGTAGACTCACTTGTTTGCCTATGTAAATGTGATGATGTCATGTTTACATAGACTATGATGCAAGAAACGAAGGCGAAGACCCCTTCGTCAGTTTTGATGATTATTAGACACTTCTATATAAGGATATACTATATCCCGGAGGAGACGTTATTTTGCTGTGAATATGTCTCTTCGTATTTTGTATGTTTTGGTTTTTATTAATTATGATTTGTAATATATTTAAATAGCTTGATGTTGCAATTGTATGCTGTCTGTGGTATATGCTACAACTATCTTTTATTTGGTGCATCTGGTATGCACATGTTTGTAATATTAAAACATTTAACGTATTTTGATTCACAAGGTATTTTAGTCAGCTCTATTGTGTAATTTAGTTGTTTCCTAATGTTTTTAAAAGAAAAAAATATATATATTCCTCTGCAAGACTGATCTCTAAGGTAGTAATGTCACATGGAAACCAGAGGTTTCTACTTACAATTCTACTGCATAAAAATCAGGGCGTTACAGTGTTGATAATCCATCTTTGGTTGGCACAGATCATCCACCTAACAACTACTTGTAGTACGATCCGTCTACCCTTGGCATGGACTATAAGACCTCTTACTAAGCATACACACAGTCAAGGGATAAACATAACTCATCTTCGGTTGGCATGAGCCGTCTACCTACATTACACTAAACTAAGGTGTAGTATGGTCCATCTTCCCTAAGCATGGCCTATCTAATCCTCTTGAGTTTGCGTCAAAGAATATCATTGCATAGTCATCATTCCCATAATCAAAGAAAACATAAATGTTGGGTTCAAATATGATAAAAAGCTTTCTCATAGACAAGATAAGAAATTCACCATATATGAGTATAAACATTAAGAAAGATTTACAAGAGTTTTTGCAATCCTCTAGACTATACAATCATCGTATATATGCAAAGAATCCCAAAGAGAAATACAATCAAATCATTGTTACTTGGAAAGGGCTACATCAACACCCTATGAAAGGTTTAACTATTCATGGACGAGCTGAAAAATCTCTTTGAGGAAGAGAAATTCATCTCCAAAGCTTGCGTTCAGCTGCTAGTCGTCCCCCTTGCTGTCCAGAACACACACACACACTTAAAACTCCAAAAAGGTTCCTGGAACAGCCCCCCTTTGAAACTTAGCTCTCTCTCCCCCTCTTCATGTGTCTGCCAAAGGTTGCTTCTCCAAGGAGAAAAGCCCACTTTTTTACTCCAAATCAAAGAGCCATGTGGAGGTAAGGTGCTGCTCTTACATGCCCATACCAAACTGAATTTGTGCAGACCATATCTCAATTCTTTTGAATTTATTTTCTCTCTCCAATCTGTTGTCGGTCGCAATGGTAGAAGCTGATGCGGACGTGGGCACTCAAGCCCCCTAAAATGGCACTCAAGCGCACCTTATATGCTTCAGTTGTGGCTTGATGTTGTTCCTCTTTAAGTCCTTTTTCCAACGCACTTGACCTTGCCTTAATCCGAGTTTTGAACTAAAATTTATGGCCAAAATAATGCACAAAAGTCAAATGCTCAACAACTTTGCAACAGTTAATGTGTTTTAAACCCAAGTTGATGGAATTGATTGCATTTACACTGTAAGACCTCAAAACACTAAATAATACAAAAACAACACAAAACGTTATATTGCAATGAAACTAAGGCACTAACACATGCGAGTTAAAGGGTTTAAATGTGTAACATTCAAAGCTTATCATGTACCATGTGAGATTTTACTCACTATGTACACAGTTTCATTTAAATACCATTGAAAATATTCAGGTCCAAGATATAGGATAATCATTCTTCTTAATCATAAAACAAGAAGAATTTTCTTATATATTTGTTCTCTTACAAAGGATTTGGACTCCTTCTTGAAGAGTTACTTTCTACAATGCTATGTGTTGATTCCCCAACGTACAGGGGTATTGACCACATAATTGGTCTTACTCTATTACATCAAAGTAATCCTCACTTGATATCTAGTTCACAAACTTCTTAGGATTTAGAGTAATAGTTATAAGTCATCGTGCACGCTCATCAATCTCTATGACAGTTATTACAGAGAATGATGGCTCACGTAGCCTGTTCAGTGTACAACCCTGTATACACTTACATTGTTATAACACCAACAATTTCAATCTGAAGCCCTACCTGCTTAAGACAAATCATCAAGGTTGAGATGTTATAGTCTAGGTGCAATTCCAGGTTCCATTTACGACTATGAATAATATTTTTAATAAATTACAAGAATCCTTTGATCATGGTCTTCTGTGTGATAAAAATCATTACTCACATCACAGTCAAATACAATGTAACTTAGGGACTGTCTACATGTATATATAACCAGTAAATACACAAACCCACATATATGCTATGTAAAACAATAATAAGTATGTCCAATGTTCAATAATCAAATAAGAGAATAAACAACAATATTCATTACTTCTAAAAAATATCTTATGATCAATTGGAGTTTTGGACACTAGTTCTAGCAATTTCCCACTTGTCCTTAATTCTAATTAGACACTTATCTGCAATCTTCATTCACTTAGTAAAACCCACTATTTTACTTTGGCAAGTGATTTGTGAAAAAAGATCTGACATCACTTGGTCTTTCAGAATTCCGCCTCTTCTTTATCTCCTTATAAGATTCTCTCTAGGAGATATATCATCCTTGAGATAATTTTGCATCTATAGAGTTGCCAAATATCTTTGGCTAAGTATGAAGTTAACAACACTTTGTTGTTAAAACTCTCCAACTTATTGTCTCTCCTACAAAATTAACATCTGTTACCTTTTAGGGAAACCTCTATAACAACTGTCAATAATGCATTTGATTTTGATTATCGATAACCCTCCTACATCATCCACTTATGATGTAGGACCTTTATCAATATTTGGTATTACTATTCCAACATAACATCTTTCTGTACACATTGTCTCATCAAGGCACTTGACGTTCCAACAACATGGATACATATATAAAGCCATTAAAGCATTTATACATCCTGCTTATAAACACCACTAGATCTTTAGCTAAGTACCTATTCTTACTCCCACTTATAGACTCAAGTGCAACTTCTAAGTTCCATGCCTTAGGCATTCTACAAGTTGTTAAACTTAGTTGAATTACCAACTAACAAAGCTCTTATTAACATCCATAACCAATCTTATTGTAGTATAATTGTAACAATGAATATATACTCCCACTATAACATGGCATGTACTAGATATTAATGCTATAACTGAAAAATATCTCACAATATCTTCTGAATACCTTTCCTAAGTATCGGAGGGATCTTTTAGAATATCCTTACTATTTTGTTTTGGATATAATCTTATTCTTTTGACGTAGACCAACGTCTTCCTTAACAAGATTTTCCAAAACCTTTAATTCTTAAAATATCCAATATCCAACTCACAAAAAAGTGTGTTGTTATCTCTGAAATATATCCTTTAAAAATTTTCAGGAAGAGCAAGCTTATATTACTATTTATTCTTAATATCTCGCATGGTCTATGATATTAACCAAGGTGTATCCAAAAAACTATTCATAATTTTGATTAACCATTCTACAAGAGATGCATCCATAGAATCTCTATGTATTAGGGAACTCAAAAAATCTCATACATAATCATCTCTATTACCCAATAATAAGTAAAAAATTATACCAAACTAGACACTTGTCATTGTCATACAATTCTTTCCTAAAAAAAATAAACTTCTTGTTCATTTAGACTTCTAATAAGGATAATTGGACTATGATCTTATCAAGATATAATGGGCCTCTAGGGCCCATCCAAACTAGTCCTTGAATCTTTGATGGATAAACAAGTTAAACGTACAAGGCCTCAATCTAAGAATAAATATGTACATGAATAAAAGATTCTTAACAGATCATAAATCATAACTAAACAAACTATGAGCAAAACTTGAATTGAACAAACAATTCCTTTATTGCAATAATAATATCAGTTTACAGGAAGAATATCTCTATAACATAGTTTTATTTAATAGATGATTTATTTGCTTGTGGATTTTTGTCCACCTTCAAATCTTCAGGTTCTTCCTTTCCTTTTTCTTGTTTTTGTAACGCCCCAGTAAAATCATTTAACTAGTAAATGACTTAGTGGTTCGCCTCACAACCTTAATTATCTAATTAAGACTCAGGGATACCTCTATTCTTCTTGTAAAGGGAGAAAATGTAAAATACTGGCTTGAGGATCACCTTACACACAGGATTAAACCATTGGAATGTGGTTAATTCGGAGTGATTGCCCTTAGGGTATTCAAATCAATTAGTTGGTAACTGACTGAATTCTTTATTTAACCATTTATCATAGTAAACAACGGAATAGTTGATCTTAAGTACATAAGTGATAAACAATTCTTTCATTAATAAAAATGGGCATAGAGCTTTATATCTAGAAAATCAAATCTGAGTATATCAACTACTGTCTCGATACCAAAATCTTGGTGAGAGTCCCAATTAACCAAATCCCTGGGGGTTTGCAAAATACCGAAGTATTTTACGGAAATGAATGAAGTAACTGAGTAAGTCGGCTAATTTAGTAACCAAGTTATTTTGAAAGATGTGATGTATAAAATTAATGCAAAAAGGTAATTATGAATTACACGTGATATTTTCACAAATGGCGAGTCTCATTCCCGATATTATACCCTTTAACAAAAATTGTTTTTTTAATTTTAAAAGAATGAGCATAACCTCGGTGATTAAACACCTATATTTAAATGCAATAAATATGCTTCATGAATACAATATGAATAGTCATATGTTAATAATATGGTCTACTCGAGACATTATCCCCTCTCAACAAGGTTAACGCATCCGAAAATGACTTCTAATACAACTTCGGTGCCCCGGACATTGCACAAACATACCGTCTTATATTAGCAGTCAAACTGAGTCCGACTCGGGTGGCTCACACTGACTAGTAAAGTCGTAACTAGTGATGTAACACCCCAGTCCCATATTGGGAAGATGATAAATAGGCCCACATAGAGTGGGTGATTTATAAAGAGAGTCATGAGTGTTGAGTCCCACATCGCTTAGTTACTAGGTGAAACTAGACTTTATAAGTGATTCTAGGGAAACTCCAAAAATTGACTAGTCCTTTTGGGTGATAGCGCAGATGTGGCTAGCGCTTTTCCCTGAGTTCGTGTATAAATGGTATCAGAGCCATCTAGTAACGCCAGGCCATGTGGTACTAGAACACTGCATGACGTAGTCCTGACGAGGACGTCAGGAATTTAAGAGGGGGAGTTTGTAACACCCAAGTCCCATATTGGGAAGATGATAAATAGGCCCACATAGAGTAGGTGATTTATAAAGAGAGTCATGAGTGTTGAGTCCCACATCGCCTAGTTACTAAGTGAAACTAGACTTTATAAGTGATTATAGGGAAACTCCAAAAATTGACTAGTCCTTTTGGGGTGATAGCGCAGATGTGGCTAACGCTTTTCCCTAGGTCGTTACAAGTGACCCATTCAAAGAACGGTGCGCCGTCACAAAACTTAACCATTGGATCCAAGGCCCTCTTCATAAAAAAAAAACTTTTGACCATAGAATCAACTTGTATTAATAGTAAGACCATAGCTGTTCTACCGCACATACCGATGTACCATAACCTTACTATATAGGTATTGTTCATTTATTCCAAAAATAGGGAAATATATAAGCATAACATTATGTCATAAAAATGATAAACTTGATCATAAAGGGGAACATGCTCAGTCATTTGACATATCATACTTCTAAATTTACAGTTTCATTACTCAGTTAAAATGCTTATCTCGATTGCTCATCTGATGCCTCAGACATTTCGTAACCCTCGTTAACTGAAAAAGAACCCAGCAACATACTAAGAATATAATATCTTGCCAATCATGGGGTATGTGTATTCTTTGTCTTAAAACCCTAATTTGGCATTTCTGGTCACCATCAAAAGTTTGACACGATAATCGAACGTTCGTTGCTTGAAGATCAAACGTTTGATCAATAACAGTAGAACGTTTGATATAACATCCCCAGTCCACTAGGGCTAGGTTTGTCAATTACTTCTCTCAGAGGCACAAAAAATCATGAGGTCTGCCAGAGCAGTTAACTAAATGCGAAAAATAAATGTATGAATAATATAAAAATAGTGTCAATTAAAATTGCCACTTGGTTTTCAAAATGCAGATGGGATGAACTTAATAACTAGCCTTGTCCCCATTCTGGCTTCCTATTTTAGTGTGCTCACCACCTGAAAACAAAAGTAAAACTAAATTAGCAAAAAAAGGCTCATTAAATATATTTCCCAACTATAAGTAGTTGGGTTAAATTCATTTTCTTTAAAACCTTTCACAAAATGTGGAAACTCATATAAACACTTCAAATAATATCCATTTCGAAATACTGTGTAACTAAAGAGTAAAAATCCTCTTATCTCTTCAAAACCAATTTTCTAACAAAACTACCTTTAAAACATTTCGTTCATTTGGAAATCTCTAAAATCAAGACTTATATCAATCACTTCTCATAATAGGGCCCATGTACACTGTTACGTCCCGTGTACTAGGGTTGAGCGGTCCTTGTGACCATGGCAACGCATGTGGCTGCAAACGTGTCCTCTAGCCAGCCGCTTAACTTATTAATGCACTCAACTTGGCAAATAAATGATGGATTACCACCTTCTGGCAAAGTCTCTTTCGGTGGTTGCGCTTCCATCCTGGCATTGATACCGAGCTCTTTCTTCTTCGAATTCTTTGGGGTCAAAACTATCTCCTCCATACACGTGTCCTCATCTTATAAAACTTTTCTCATCTATCTTATTTCTCTTGGTATCTTTGGGCAACATGTAGGAGGGTTTTTACATTTGATACTTTTCTGATTTATGAACTTTCTAAAAATAGTACTTTTCCCGATTTGGGAACTTTAGAGAAGTAGATACTTACTATACTTAGAAAGGATTGATAAACAATAACTTTTAAAAATAACAAATAGGTTTATATCACAAACATCTTTTCATTCAAAAAGAAAGCTCTTCTGGCTACGTAAGCAAGATAAATTCATAAATAAATAATTAAAACATGTAAGGTACAAAAGATAGTTAAAGAATAATCATCTCGTAAAATAACTTTAGAAGGGGGTAGGGAATCTACTTACTTTCTGACTGTAAATACAATAAACTCCTCGACCGCTAGCTAGTCATATGAATAAAAGTTCAAATACATTACTACTCTCATACTCCATATTAAAATAGAGTCTTATTATTATGGGTTTGGCTTGCTAGTAATTTGAGAATGGATCAATCTCTAAAATATTTTAAACCATTCTTATCATGGATATAAATAAAATCTCAGAATCTGAAATTTTCTTAATTGGTTTAGAAAATAATAATGAAAACTCTATTTGCTAAATAAAGGAGATTTTTACTTCCTGATCGTTCAAGCTAATGGCAAAGAAAACCTACTATTCTTACAAATATAAAGGAATAAGGAATACAAAATAGTTTTTAAGACAAATTAATTGCTTTTGAATAAAATAAAAGAAAACCATGTCCCTGTGATATCCAAACTGAGAGTTTAAATCCCTTTTAAAAAATAACAAAAATGCTAATAAATCACTGCTCAAGTAACGTCTCTGGGACAAAAGAGTTTCATGACAGAATAAAAATAATAAAGAGCTGATGTAGATCATACACATACGGCTAAATGTGGTTATGATGTCTTTGTGAGATAAAACCAAAAGAAAGCTTTATCTTTTTCACGTAGGCAGAATGTGTAGCCTATAAAAAATAAGAGTAAGGAAAGAGAAAATGACAAAAACAAAACTAAAAGAAAGTGCATGGCTACACGTTATTCAAGGTTTTTCTTACAAAAGGTTTGACTATATAAATTCTTAGTTAAAAAATCATGCGACCACTATTACCAAGAGAACAATAAAATTAAGAAAAGAATAATGAGTACTAAAAGTTGACAGGCATGTGAATAACAAGGGAGGAGATTAACTCTACATACCTGCACATTCTCGGTGGAAAGAGGTGAGAGAATTAGAAAAAAAAATGAAAATAACGAGGCTGGTGCAGCGTGGAGAGAATGAAGGAAAAGGGAAAGAAAACTTTTGCTATTCGAAGAGAAAGTGCTACGTGACGACTGTGGTTACTAGAGTTTGTCCTTTCCTATTTAAATACAAAGAATAGCACAAACTTAATGGATGTTTGACGGTACAAAAAAATATAACTCCATTTCTATTATTTATTTTTTTTAAAAATAAAACATAAAAATAAAACCCATTAACTCTAATTTAAAAATAAATCATTATTATTAATATTTTTTATTAAAAATATATATATTAAAACCTTTAACTTGATCCATTCTTATTACTAATTCAAGTCCACCCTCATCTAGAAATTAGACTATCTATCAATTTACTATTCTCTCCCCAAAGTAGAATTCGGATCGTTACATTTGATGTTGGTCCAGAATGCATAAATGCTTAAAACATCTACCAAACCTAACTATGACTACATCTAAACTTATAGCAGTGTCAAGGATCATAGAAAACATGTATTTTTAAGAAGCATGCATTTCTTTTAAGAGGTAAAACATAAGATTATTCATCCTATCAAAACCTTTGTGGAGAGTTATAATCAAAACCTTTAAATCCTTATAAACACATTTGAAAGCAAAACATGGTTACATAATAATGAAAGGTATCATAAACAAGAGTAGGGATTGAAAGTTTACCTTTGGAGAAGATCACCTCCCTGAAATGAGAAACCTTCCTCAAAATCCTCTCTCAAGCCTTTAAAAATATGTTTTCTGAAGTGTATGGACGAGAAAAGATAGGTTTGTATATGAGTAGGGCTCAATTTATAGAAAAATGGGACGAGTTACCAAAAATCTATTTTGGGATATAATTGAACGTTTGATATACGACATCGAATGTTTGATCTATTTATATTAGAGAATCTAGGATTTCTCATCAAACGTTTAATGAAGATACCGAATGTTTGATAAAAGCATATCAAACGTTCCATAAAAGTAGCAAACGTTTGATGTTCGTACTGATACCTTCTGAGCACGCACAGGCTTTACAGAAAACGTGACTGTACTGTCCAACATTGAACGTTTGAACGTGCTCATCAAATGTTTGAAGGTTGCATTTTCTGAATAAAAATATTATTTTAATGTTTTTAATAAAATAATTAGGTATAAAATTCTAAATAATTTGGGAAACTTTTTTAAATATTTTGGGGTATTACAGTTCGCTTCTCATCTTAACCCTTCCTGGTTAAAACTCAAGGATCATACACTCTAAAAAAGAAAATCATTTACAGTGGAAGACATGTCTCTTACATAAATAAAGATAGTGACTAAGGAATAATAAGAGAATATACCAAAATAAAAGCATCATCTCATAACATCATAATCGTAAATGTCTCAAAAGTATGGCCAAAGGCCGATCATCACAAAATATAAGTTTAAGCATATAATAACATAATTCTAAATCAGAGTCCAGTCTTCAAAAGGTAAAGCATGTAAACAATGTCTATCATGTCACGATGAGCCTCCCTGCCAGCTCTCCACATGCTGCTCAACCAAACATGATCTAATTTCTCAAAGATCACCCTAAGTATTCCCTTTATCTGAACCGTATCCCTCGAATAATCCATCATCATCTATGATATCTATAAAACAACACATGTTTTATAGGTGGAAAAGATACAAGCGTAAATCCACGATTTAGTGAGCAGTAATACACTTAGTATATAAGTTATCATTTGTGAACTTAGTTTATAAAAATGATATGCAATGTATTTCATTTTATAAAACCATGACATGAAAATATACTATAAAATATATGATAATAAACATGTGATATGTCAACAATATGGTCTACTTGAGACATTACCCTTTCTCAGTAAAGTTTGTGCATCCTGAAGAACTTTTGTAACGCCTCGATTTTATATCAATAAAATCGTAAGCAGAGACCTCCGGTTTCCACGTGACGTTACTACCTCAGAGTTCTAATCTCGCAGCGGAATATATTTTTTTCTTTTAAAACACCTAGGAATACCTCAGATAACACAACAGAGCTGACTGAAATACCTCATTCCACAAAATATTATAACACATGTCAAAATACAAATCAGATTATACAAGACATACAAAACAACATGAGTGCCACAGATGGCATACAGTTGCCACATCAAGCTTATACAATTAGATAATACAAATCCTAAGCTAAGTTAATGTCATAATACGAATACAACGAAAATAGAATATAAACATATAAAACATAAATCAATTAAACTAGCTCTTCAAATACTAGCATCACAAACACAGCAGACAATCAATCCACCATCCAAATCAACAAAAAGGTTCTTCACCTTCAGCCTCAAGTCCTGCATCACACTGTGGAATTTAGTGAGTCAACTGCTTTTAATAAATATAAGGATTACCGATTTCATTAGTTATCACACTTATGAAAATAACATCTTCACATGATTATAAAATCAGCTAAAGAGATTTCCAAACAGAAACCATTTAACATAGCTGATAAGATAAGCATATGAAAAAGCTAGTAAATAATATAACCTCAGCCATAAATATATATATGCATTCCACAGCCCATAACAACGAAACACATAGATACATATATGTCTAAAGCAAGAAAATAATAATGAGATGAAATGACAGTTTTAAATGCAAGTTTTATTTCTTTTCTTTCACTCCTCTCGTGATGAGCCGTTACTGGGTTAGCAGATATTTTTGGGAGCCGTTCCTCCCCTCCATATAAAGCTTATTTGTTTGTTGCTGAAAAACTTTGGTCTCAGCCTTGTTATTATTAAATCTTTCACGGGAGTCTAAGGTCCCACTGGCAGCCCATCTCCTCCTGCTACTCACCAGCTTTATTATTAACATATTTATTAGTCACAACAGTATTCACAATATGCATCAATCACACGCAAACAGTTTTACGCAGTCAATAAATAAATCTGCAATCATTATATTATTAAAATCAGTATCATTCCTCAGTAAGTATAAATACTTACAGTTCTTGTAGGCTGCAGATATGAATACGTCACAGACAAATACTGCAATTTAATTTAAGCTTTTCATTAGCTAGGAATTTAATTAAATCTTGTTACGGCCTTTATTTATTTTAATCCCTTAATTTTACTTTGGCATTATTACGGCATATAAAAAGGGTATTAACATTATTACATATTTTCTTCTGGGTATATTATGGCATTTATGTAGTTACTGCCAAAATATTATTAAAGTAAAATGGGCATTATAACAGCATTAGTATGCTAAAGACTTAATATTTTCGCATAAAATGGATATAGCAACTCCATCACTATAAATAATGGATATAATATTTTAAAAACGCATGGGCGGCATAACGGCATAATTATGAATAATTCATATAATATTTTTGTAAAATTTTGGCAGAGTAACAACATTAGTATAACTAATGTTTAAAAATGTTTTTAAAACTTTGGGCAGCGTAACGGCACATTTATGAAATATCTAATTAAACTTGGGCATTATAACGGTGTTTTGATATTTTAAATAAACAATATATATATAAACGGGCTTAAAACTTTGTTTAAAATATTCTCTAAACATAAAGCTATGCACTTAAGTAAAAATAAAAGCTATTTAATCACTTACCTAAAAAGCCACGGATGAGACATAGCCTATCCCTCTTGCTCTCACTCTCTCTTTTCTTCCTCTTTTCTCTCTTTACCGTATGTGTGTTGCTTTAAGAGTGAAAAATCACAAGGCTTATGCTTCCTTTTATAAAGAAATAAATGGCAAGATCAATCTTCTATCTTTCATCAATGGCTAGGGTAAAAATAACATCACAAATCTTCTCAAATCTTCACATCCGCATAACCCAAATATTCCCTACTTATCTATCTCTATAGTAATCATTACTATACAATTCATCTACACAAATAGACTGAGAGAGAGAGAAGAAGCAACGTGAGAAATAGAGCTGGGTGCAGCCCCCTTCCCATTCCTTTATCCATATTTATTGTTTTTTTTTTTTTTTTTTTCTATTGATTTTCGTCCAGCCACCGAGCTGGGTGGTTTGGATGAATTTTCGTCCCCTTCCCGAATCTGAAAATCATGAAATTTGGAGGGTAGATAAAGGATTATGAGACGAGTATTTTGGCTTTTGAATCAACCAAATTCGGAGTTCGTTTGACCCTATTTTCATTATTTTTAGTTTAAAGTTCATTTACACTTTTCATTGTACTAGAATCTAAAAAGTGTTCCAATAGACTCCAAATTTTTACCATATGTTCTATAAATACTACGTATAGATAGAGAACTACGAGACGAGTATTCCGAATTTTGAATTAATCAAATCGGAGTTCGTTTGACCTTATTTTCATTATTTTTAGTTTAGAGTTTATTTACACTTTTCATTGTACTAGAGTCTAAAAGTGTTCCAATAGACTCCAAATTTTTACCATATGTTCTATAAATACTACGTATAGATAGAGAACTACGAGACGAGTATTCCGAATTTTGAATTAATCAAATCGGAGTTCGTTTGACCTTATTTTCATTATTTTTAGTTTAGAGTTTATTTACACTTTTCATTGTACTAGAGTCTAAAAGTGTTCCAATAGACTCCAAATTTTTACCATATGTTCTATAAATGCTACGTATAGTTAGAAAACTACGAGACGAGTATTCCAGATTTTGAATTAATCAAATCGGAGTTTGTTTGACCCTATTTTAGTTTAAAGTTTATTTACACTTTTTATTGTACTAGAGTCTAAAAAGTGTTTCACTAGACTCTAAATTGTTACCATGTGTTCTATACACACTACATATATAGTGGTTAACATCATAGTAAGAATCGGGTATTTTTATGGTCCTAAATAATTATTTTTCTTGGGCGTCACATCTCACATTTGATATTATCATATTAATAATATTAGCATCTATTTAATCATAATCAATACATTGAATACCCAATATGTCTAATTAAACTATTATATCAATTAAATCACTCAGTAATATTATTAGAACCCATATAATATTACTACCCATTAATTCATGGCTCATGAATTAAAATCTACCAGTCAATATATATATGAAAAATATTCATGTAATCATATAGATTCATCAAAAATCATCATCATGTCACCGTGTCATATATTAATATATAATCCAACATTAATATTAAATTAAGGCAACATAAACGATAGGTTAAAATCTGGGGCGCTACAACTTTTGCCCCGAACATTGCACAAACATATTGTCTTATACTAGCAGTCCGACTGAGTCTGACCTCGGGTGGCCCACACTAACTAACAAAGCTATAACAGTGACTCCACTCAAAGAATTGTGTGCTGGTCACAAAACTATAACTACTGGATCCACAGTACACACACAACAATAAATAACTGGACCTTAGAGTTAACTTGTAATAATGGTAAGCCCATGGTTATTGTTCTGCTCAAAACGGTGTACCATGTCATACAATGCACATTAATGTTCATTGTCTTTTATATGCATGTTTTTCACATGCTATGCAGAAAATAACAATAACAAATATCCATGTGAGTTTACTCACTTATGTTATAAGGATCAACCAAATAGTCTTCCAAGAGATCTCTAACTTCTGAATCTGAGAGAGTATCATTCCATTAGTCTAAGACTAAGTAAAAATCACTTATAAGCCTTAATCAACCAAAAAAAGACATTCTGCTCAAGATACAAACGTATGTGTAACACACGAACGCATGTGCATGAACGTTTCTGACATACCCACAAACGTTTCTATATCGGCTAAAAGTTGTTTGTGGTCTATTAACCCCTTCTAAACCTTTAATAGTGCTACTTAAGTTCTGAGTAAGGTCCTTAAAGTCAAAAAACATAAACTAAGGCAAACATATAAACTAACAAACGTCAAACTACGTAAAACCATGGTAAGTCTAGGGCTTCAAACTCAAAAATCTAAGGTCTCAAACTAAGAATCTAAACCTATCAAATAACTCTAGATCGAAAACTAAAGGCACGAAAATAAAGGCAGAAACCTTAAACAAACGGAGGAAAACAAGTTAAGGTTGAGAGGTTACCCCACTTTGAAGAACAAAGTGATCACGCTTTGAAATCAAATTTAAATTTATAAACACTCGCAATAGCACGAATCTTTGTAGATAGGTCTATATTGAGGATATCGATCCACAGGGATTGTGTTCGGTTGTATGAGAATGGAATCTCTAAAATTTCACCTAATCCAACTCATGAAAAGAGATGTTTGTATTTTAAAACTAAATAACAAAAACCTTAAACTATGTTACACAAATAGATCTATAAATAGTAGGGGATGTATAGGGAATTGATTTCACTCAATCCTCATACCGCAAGCGAACTAATTCTAGCATGGATCTCAAACAAAGGTATGGTTTTGAGCGTATAAAAGTTGTCAACCCTCACAACAACTCATCAAGAAAATACTATCAATAGAAAATGATAAAGCATCATAGTTACACACAAGCTACTCACCTAATCTTCTACATGTGATTAAACTCGTGTTCCTTAGCATGCGATATAAATTATCTTAATAGCCTACATAAAATCATGAAATAAGCATAGAATATCATAGGTTCCCACTCCTCTTTTCATCTATTCTAAGTGACACTAACATAGATTGAGTCGTGGTCCCTAGCATACCCTATCAAACTCACATAACATCATGTTAAAAGCATCATTGCATAGTTTATACTCTCTCAATCAAAGACATCAAAAGCATTGAAATCATTCAAAACTTAACTCAATTCCTCATAGACAAAGAACAAGTTTAATCTCAAATGGTATAATCAATAAGCACAAACCTCATGCATATACAATCACCATACCATTTATACAAAATCCAAGCTAAAACTACTCAACCCATAGCACTTGGATCAAGTTACATCAAAACCCTAAAATGGATTTAGTTCCACATATAGGAATTGGAAAACTCCATTGATTTGGAGAGAACCACTTCCTAAGGAAATCAAGTGCTAAGAGAGGAGTTCTACCTACTGTCTAGAAGCAAAAGAAAGATAAAAACTATTCTGGAAATAAAACTAAAACGAGCTTTGTCCCTCTCTGCCTCTCACGAACAGCAAATACAATATATATCCTATTCAAGCCTTGATCTTTCTTAAGGAACAATCAAGCTAAGATCTGAAGTTTCAGCTATTTGGGAGCCCTCTAGGGAGTGAATTCGACGCCTATAATGTGCTGGCAAGCCGCAATTTTGGACCAAGAAATATCTCCACCGCCATTAGCTATCAAAAAGATCTTCCAATTTCTGGAAGCTGCGACGGCGCTCGAGCACCAGGATTGGGTGCTAGAGCGTCAGGTGCTCGAGCGCTGGAAATGGGTGCTCGAGCACTGGAAATGGGCACTCGATCTCCAAGCATCTGGCAGCACTTCAACATCTCAACACTTATCTTCAAGCTTAATGTCCATGATATGTTTTGAATTCTCATTAAGACCTAAAAATAAAACAAACACTAAAACACACTAAAATATTAGATAACAATACAAACTAAGGTATAACACATGCGAGTTAAGGGGCTTGAATGTTTAACATTCAGCACTTATCACAAAGCTCAAGAGTTCCTCTTCTTCCTCAAGAATCTTCCTCACTCACTCACACTATCAGACACCACACTCAAATTGGTCGAAAATGTGCTAAAGGTTCAAGGTAGGATGGGTATTTATAAAGTTGGAAAGCTTGGGTAAAGACTGCTGGAAAAACTCTAAAATTGGGCTACACGAATGTATGTAGCTTTATACAAACGTTTGTGTGTCTTTCACTGACACACACACCAGGTGCGTGACCTGTTGCATGCTCAGAGACAGTCACGAACGTATGTTACAAACGTATGTTACTTTCCATGAGCGTATGTGTGAACTATATACACAAACATTCGTGCCTTTACACGTTCGTATGTGTAAGCCAGAAAAGTCTAAAAATTCAACTTTTAAGCAACCATCTCATCCTATAAATCCTAATAAGGATAACCTAATATTGATTAATCTTTCGGGATATTACAGTTTATCTAGCTTCCTAGAGCGTCTGCAATAAATTGTAAACATGTTTAGAAACCACATCCACACACCATGATAGAATATGTGGGATTTTACTATACATGCATGTATCTAAAAGAAAAACTTTTACCTGAATTTTTGCACAACAGATCTCTAGGCAATCTCTCACCCTACGTCCATCACCCCCACAGAAGAAACAAATCCCTTTGATATTGCCTTTAGATTTGATCTCAGCTTTACTGATACTGATAGTAGAAGCTTTGCCATCAACCTTGGCTTCTTGCTTTCTTTCTTCACCTTTCAGTTTAAAACAAGAGGTGCTACCAATTTCCATACTAGATGGCTCATCACGCTATCCACTATGCGACTCAATGATTCAAGTGAAGAGCAAACCTCTTTGTCTTTAGACTTCATTCTGATTTTCTCATATGAATGTATAATGGCCAGGAGGATCACATCAATAATAGATTGAGTTTTAACCTCCACTCTTAATAATCCACATTCCTTTAATCTGACAACCTCATTGTCAATTGACACAACTTTGCCCATTCTTGTATTTCTGTATGTTTTGGGAGATTGATTCTTTTTCCCACAACATGCTTCCAAATGATTTAACATGTCTGAAGCATACCAGAGAAGTTCCAACTTCTCATAAAGCTTAGGGGTACTGATGTCAAGATATAGTCTCTCACAGAACTGTTTACATAGTCCCAATGAGTATATCTATCAATCTCTTCCTTGCTAGCTCTAAAACCAGGATGTAATGGGCTTTTTTGTAACATATGGTGCCCTCTTCGTGTCATAGATTCATTATAATTAATCTTCCATGTTTGATAATTATGTGGAGAAATTATAATGACTTGACCAACAGGCATTTCCGACAAATCATAAGGTGTGTAAACTAAAATATTAAAGAACAATTATCAAGGCATAATTTAGCAAATAGATAAGATATGTAAACCCAATAAAAAACACATAATGATAAAATGCAACAACAACCTTGTCCCGTAAATTAAAAACACCCTCCGAAGGGAGCAGGGCCCAGGGCCAAGGCGGGGTGCTCTTAATCACCTTGACTATGTGAGACTTAATCTCATCATTTATCCTAGTAAGTCATTAATAAAGCCCATTATTAATACTACTATGTCATTAACAAACAGTCGATTTTCTTTAATCTCTAATTTTATGATAACATAGCTCCGTAGGGAGATTAATATCCCTAATTAGTCAAGTGTATACCATCATGTAGATTCAATGTAATTGTCAAGTGACTCCACAGATGGCTTGGTCGCCCTTGATACATAATCACATCTCCTCTATCCCTACAGAAGATCTACCTGCAACTCATAAAAAATAAAGACTCTACGGATGGTGTGGTCACCTTTACTTTACTATTACTGTAGACCTATGATGAAGACTGCGAGAATCAATTTAATGAGTCTCTCTCACACTTGATATTTTAAACATATGGGTTTTGTTCTACTTGCCTTTTAATTGGATTATCCTCCTAATCCTATAATTGATCCTAATAAAATTAGGGCACTTATCTCATTAGATATTCTAATTTCTTAGAATATTAAATCCAATATATTTCCAAAATATTAGCTCTACCTGCTATAACATGGTTCTAATAAAATTATTAGAAAACCATTTTCCAAAAAGGAATCGTAATATATTAGGTTCATGGAGTTTTAAACTCCTGCTCCTACTAAGGAAATTCAAACCCTAAATTCATTTTCTAATTTGGAAATAACTTTCCATAATTGGAAACTTTCCATACATAATTTTTAGAATACAAAGTTTCTAAAAATATTAGAATTCATACTCCTAGGGTTCTTGTAGCGCCCCAGATTTTAAATCACGAATAAGACAATCTTAAACTGAAATTTAAGACCAAACAATAATACAATAAGTACATATAGGAAGATTATAAGGACTTTATGAGTAATTATAGAACATATGGTAAAAATTTAGAATCTATTGAAATACTTTTTAGACTCTAATACAATGGAAAGTGTAAATAAACTTTAAACTAAAATAGGGTCAAACGAATTCCGATTTGATTAATTCAAAATTCGGAATACTCGTCTCATAGTTCTCTATCTATACGTAGTGTTTATAGAACATATGGTAAAAATTTGGAGTCTATTGGAACACTTTTAGACTCTAGTACAATGAAAAGTGTAAATGAACTTTAAACTAAACATAATGAAAATAGGGTCAAATGAACTCCGATTTGGCTGATTCAAAAGCCAGAATACTCGTCTCGTAGTTCTCTATCTACCCTCCAAATTTCATGATTTTCAGATTTCGGGAAGGGGACGAAAATTCGTCCAAACCACCCAGCTCGGTGGCTGGACGAAAATCAAAAGAAAAATAAAAACAAAAAAATGAATAAAGGGAGGGGGAGCTGCACCTGGCACTTTTCTCTCGCCACTCTCTCTTAGGCTCTCAGTGTAGATGAGTGAAAATTGGGATGGATTAAGTGCATGGTAATCATTCGCATGTAGAGATAAGATAGTAGAGAATAATTTTGTAATAAATGTTAGGTAAGCCACCATCTTATATCTTATTTGTTAAGTTTACAAACTTGAAGCTCAAGTTATAAAAGAAACTCACGGTCCTCACTTAAACTCACCTATTTCTTTCTCTTCTTCCTCTTTTCTTTGATTTCTTCTACGAGAGAGAGAGGGAATACTGTGAGAGCATAAGAGAGAACGAGAGAGAGAGAGAGAGAGAGAGGGAATACTGTGAGAGAAGAGAGACTTGAAAGAGGAGATGCCGAGAAATTGAGAGAAGCTGAGATTGTGAGAGAGAGACGAAACACCGTGTGAGAGAAAAGAAGGGTGCTGGAGTGAATAGTAATTCGGGGCTCCGGACTGCAATTTTTATAAAGTAGCTCAGTGAGTCCCTCTTGTCGTCTTCTTTAATTCTGTGTATGTCTGTTTTTCTAAATTATGTCGTTTAAGGGCCCAAATAGCTTTATTAAAGTTTTAATAAGAGTTTTTGGTATTTATTCTTTACATTTAATTGACGTTTAAATATTATATCATGATGTTTTAACATTAATCTCTATATCGATTATCCTTATATCGCTATTTATATTCATTATGACAATAGTTAAATAATACCAGTTTTATAATAATTATGTCATTCTAAAAATATAAAGCTGAGGGCCCAAAAACAACAATAGTCTCAAAGAGAAACTAATATATATTATTTTGTATGAATATGACTTAAATGCAGGAAACGAAGTACAGGAATCCATTTCAGTCAAGTGTAAGTATGGAAGTACTTACTGAGAAATGATACTGATTCTAATAAGATAATACTTGCTGATTTATTTATCAACTGTTTATATGCGCAAGAATATGATATTGTATATTGTCTTATTTTTATTGTTGTTCCAAAACAGATCATAAAAGACATTAATACATTTTGGGTTCAAGTCCCCAAACTGGTGATTGGAGTCCCCAGTGCTGAAAGATAATAATAAAGTGGGTTCTAGTCCCCAGACTGACGGTTGAAGTCCCCAGTGCTGAAAAATTATAATAGGTGGGTGAAATCGCCAGTCTGGTGGTTGAAGTCCTCAGTACTGCTAGTAAAGTGAGAACGTGGGGTTGGAATCCCCTATAACTCGTAAACGTGGGGTTGGAGTCCCCTATTAGCCGAGAGGTTGGAGTCCTCTAGAGTGATGCATTGCATGAATAATACGGAAATTGCATGATTGTCATTAATAATACAACAATAAACAAGTAACTTTTATACTTATTGAAACAGTGGAACTCACTTGTTTGTCTATGTAAATATGATAACGCCATATTTACATAGACTATGATGCAGGATTGGAGGAAGAGGATCAAGACCCTCTTGCCAGTTTTGATCAATTTTGATAAAGCTACTTGTTGCCCCAATATGATGATAGACATTACGTTTAATCTATCTCTTGCTATGTACTGCTTTTTATGACATGTATGAACATTTTTATTTATATTTGCTATTGTGCCGTCTGTGGCACTTATCTTTATTTGATGCACCTAGTGTATTTATTATGTAACCGCACAACGTTAATATTTATTTAAATTGAGGTATATGCAGTCAGCTCAATGTGTTATGCGAGGGTTATTCCTAGTGTTATTAAAAGAAAAAAATATTCCGCTGCGAGATTCTATCTCTGATGTCGTAACGTCACGTGCGAAATAAGAGATTTCCCCTTACGCCTTATTATTAAAGGCGGGGCGTCACAGTTCTTGGATTAGGGTCTAGGAAAAATCCTTATCTGTCCAAAGGCTTGCCGCCCCCAATGTGTGTTGCACCCTAGGTATTTCACCTACAAGGTGGCGACCCAGCCTCCACAAACTAGTGGCACGATAGCTATGGATTAGATCCATGGCTATTACCCATTATTAGGTCATGAGTGAAACTCACGTCCTTAGATGCATGATGATTAAATCATCATGCAACCAAACATCAAAATATGAATGCACTCATGATTCACTGGAAAAAAAAAAAAATCTTTAATTATCATTGACAACATGCAAACCATGCACTCAAAATCAAGACAATATTGATTTCCTTTACATGCATTTTTAAACTTAAAAACCTAAAATAAAATTCTAAGTTCTATCCTTTAAAAATACATCTAATAAACTTGAAAACCTATTTTCTTTTTATCAAAAATACGTTATATACCACTTGTAATCATATTCCATAATCCAGGAAATTTATTTTCATGATTACACATCAAAAGAAAATCCTACAAGTTTAAACATATCCCAGGAATTTAAAATTCTAGAATTGGTTTACGTTAGAAAACTTTGAAATTGTATTTAGAAAAAATTCAAACCACCGATCTCACTTTTTCAACGTGTCAACTAGGGGTGTATTCGAGCCAAGTCGAGCCGAGTATTGAGTGTTTAAGCTTGGCTCATTTAAGTTTATTTCGAACACGAGTCGAGCTCGAGCATATCACCGAGCTAGATATTCTATTCAAGCTTGGCTCATTTATTTTTCGAACGAATTCGAGCTTGTTCATGAGCGGTTCAATTAACTTATTAATTTCTTATATAAAGTAAATATCATGAATGTTTATATTTTCATAAATTCATACTAATAATTAATTAATTAATTATTGTTCAAATTTTATCAATTTGGTTAATTAAATAAATTAACTTAAATCTTAAATAATTCAATCGAGTTTATATGTATGTTTTCTAATATGTATATAAATTCCTTATGTACATATACAAACGTTAACACACACATATTCATATATACTTACAAAACATACTCATGTACACACAAATTTCTAAAACTATTACATGAATAATAATTTAAATTATATCTATCATATTAGGAACAGAATTCCCTTTTACATAAGATGTTTTTATTACAAAATTAAAATAATACTAAAAAAATTATAAAAAAGAAGTTATACGAGTTTATATGAGCTTATTCGAGCCGAGCTGAGTTTATACGAGTATGTTTCGTTTAATATTCGAACATATTATTGTGTTTCCGAACAGCTCATTTATTATTCGAATCGAGACCGAATCGAGTTTAACCGAGTCGAACCGAGCCGAGTTCACGAGCAGCTGGGCTCATCTTACACCCCTAGTGTCAACTAACCTTTTTACATGCGAAATCAATTGTCAAATTAATTTTTAAGCATCATCAAGTCATGCAAAAAACAATTAAAACAAAACAGTTGTTGCTGTAAATCTGAAAAAAAAAAAAAAAAGATTCTGTCGACAAAAGAAAAACGAACTAAGAACCATTCGAATAAAATTTGAAACTTAAATCCGATTTTTTCATGGCGTCAACCACCATTTTTACTTGCAGAAAAAAAATCCCCAAATAATTTTAGCATTTGTTTAAGGCACTAGAGAAAATTTGGATTTACAGCAACATTTGCTGTAAAATACAGCAACACTGTTTCACATGATAAAATATAAACAAAATACCAAACATGCTCCTATTAATTTGAAACGTTCTAAATCAAATCCTTACATGTTAATAAACATGTTAAAGGTTGAAGAACGAACAATCAATTTCCTCAGAGTTATTGGAACAAAAATCCAACAAAAACAACATGCATGGCCGAAATTAACATGCAGAAAATCAAAAAACATATTTCTTGAAGTTGGCTTTGATACCAATTGTTGGGGATCATATGGTAAGAATATGTTTATCAAAAGAGTAATGATACATGTCAACCCCCATGTCTACCTTGTGTCCACCGAAAGTTATTTGGGTTTTAAAATCACCATTGGATTAAAAGTCAATAATAATCCATCATAATTTAAATGGTGTTAAAAGCCACATGCATTATTTTTGTGGACACAAGATAGACATGAGAGTTGACATATATAATTATTCTTATAAAAAACATAGTGTAGCCGAATAACAAAAACATTATACGATCTATGATCGAAATAAACTTCAAGAAGAACATGCCTTTGATTTTTTCAAGATTAAAGTAAAACTAGAATTATGATTACTTACAAAGCTCATCAGCCTCTTCTAGGCAATTAGGGCTATTTGAATTCTTCTTGACTTTCCTTGCCATCTTCTTTGTTGATGATCTTCAAAGTTGATGAAAATCGTGAAGAACATCAAGAGCTTGAAGAACACCAAGAGCATCAAGAACATGAAGAAAAAAGTTCTTCAACAACTCCAGATCTTCTCCTTGATGGCTGAATATGATTGTGAGTTTGGACTAACAACCAAAAGTTGGAGAAAAATTTATCTCTTGTATATTTCATTTACTAACTTTTGATAGTTGTCTAAACAAATTGTTCAGTTGTTGTTCCTGTAGTTGTGTAAAAACTACTTCTCTCTGAACCTCTATTTATAATTATAAATCTACTTGAATAAGAGAAAAAAAGAGGCTTCTGGAACTCTAGGGATAAACCCTGGAGATCAACCACAAGGGAAATAAATTTCCCTTATGTAGTCGCCGACCATGGGGAGCATTATGTTTCCCATGCATCTAGGACTAAGGTTTTAACCCTAACATTCGAGGTAAGTGAATAATTGAGTATAAAACTGCATTTACTTAAAAGTGCGATATGTGAGTTAACTGAGCACGTTCTCTTTTATGTTATAACAACTGTTTATATATATATCCTTATTTTTCAATAAATGAACAATATTTGCATCGTATGACATGGTATACCGGTTCGTGCGATATAATGGTCATGGGCTTACTATTATTGCAAGTTAATCCTATGGTCAAATTATTTGTTGTTGTGCCTTGGATCCAGTGATTATAGTTTTGTGACCAACATATCATTCTTTGAGTTGGGTCACTATTACGACTTTGCTGTTAATGTGAGCCATCCGAAGTCAGACTACTAGTATAAGATGGTACATTTATGCAATATCCAGGGCATCGGTATTATACCAGAACTTCTTTCAAGAACGCGCAAACCTTGCCGAGATAAAATTAATATCTCGGGTAAACCATATTTTTAACATATAACTTAATTTATAATGTATAGCATATTTTCTGCATTAAAATCTAAGTATTGGATCGCCGAAATTATGCCACTTCTTTACAAATAAAACAAAAAGATTTCTTATGGCATAATAACTTAGGTAGAGTGCCCATTTACGAGAAAATCATGCCATTTACAACTGCCTTGAAATTTCATTTTATAAAACAATTTTGTACTATTTTACTTACTAGGTCAATGAACTTACTCAGTTACTTCATTTCCTGTAAAATGCCTTGGTGTTTTACAACCTCCCAGGATTTCGACTAATTGTGGGATGTTTCTCCAGGACATGATATTAGGCAAACAGTTTGTATACTCATGTTTGATTTAGCTGACTGTTGATTTATTGTTAATTAGTTCAAATCAATTACTTCTGCTATTTACTCTGATAATTAGTATTAAGTAGTGAATTCAATCAGTTACTAGTTAATTGATTTGAATATCCTACAAGGAATATCTTAGGGATACTAAATTAATTGGACTAACCCTAGGAATATTAGTGATTCCAAGCCGATGTTTCACATAATCTCTTTCTGAGAGATTACAAATATCTGAGTCTTATTTCGAGAGGTATAAGACGGGAGACAAACCACATATTTAATTACAAGTTAATTAAATTTCTGGGACGTTACACATTTAGTAATATTCTTTGGATCCTTCTCATTACTCGAAGGTTATGTTTGATACGTGAAATGATTATTCCTTAGAATATCCTTTATTAAGAATGGAAAAAGTTGAATGAATTAGTTTTGGAATGAAACTTCACTTAGAGTCCCCAAACCTCCACCCGTTTTGACATATCTTTTCTGAACTTTTTTTGCTCTCACTTTGGCCCCTCATACTTTCAATATATTTCATTTAACCTCTCTCCATCTATCTGTTTTTATCGTTAAACCCTGTTAAAATTATCAAAATATCCTTAGATTTTTTTTAAAAAAAAAAACATTAAATGAGGGGTATTTTAAGAATTTTTGCACTCCTCCGTTAGGATTTAACAAAAAAATCCTAATTGAGGGGGGTTAAATGAGATATGTTGAAAGTATGAGGGGCCAAAGTGAGAGCAAAAAAATTTTAGGGGGTATGTCAAAACGGGTAGAAGTTTTGAGGACTTAAGTGAAGTTTTTTCTAGTTTTGAAATAACCATTTTCATGGCTACGAGAAAAGTTATTTCAAGTATTAAAGTATATGTATACTTTAATACTAAGGCTATTTTATTTCACTTTTTTCATTCTTAATCAAGATTATTCCAAGAAATAGTCAAATTATAAATTTTGCATCTTATGCCAAAAAAATAAAAAAAAAGAAAAAAGAAAAATCTTTTGCATTCTTTTAATCAGGAGATAACTGATGATGTCAAAGAGAATGTAACGTTGAAATTTATACTCTATTGAGGTCTGGCTATAAAATTTCGTATGGGTCTCTGTATAAATTTAGTCATATATTATATAGTATGACTTAAAAGGAGGAAAAAGATCCGGATTCTATCCGAGTCAACTCACAAATTAGTATATAAAGTTGTTCAAATCACGCCCCCACTGGTTCCCAAAAACTACAGGTGATTTTGGAATTGGTCTTCAATGTTCACACTATGGAAAGGGATGGGCAAATCCTAAAGTAACGAACCTGACCCGCTTATCACCCCTACAAATAACTAACCCTTCAAATTCGGGTGAGGAAATTCACTGACAGCCTTTGTAGAGATTTGTTGCGTACTGGAGGGAGCTTAAAATAATTCATTCTTATGTAATTGAAAAGACATTCGACGAAAAGCAATGCTATTGTTTATATTTATTTTATATCGGTTGACATAACGTATTTTAAGTAATTTTTTATGTTAGTCATTTAAAAAATAAAAAATAAAAGCCACTTAAGACATGTAATGTCAACGAATGTAAAATGAATGTAAATATTATTAGCATTACTCTTTTATGAATTCTGGTGAAAGAATAAAGGCGCCTATATTACACTATTCCTAACTTTTGGAGAAATGCTATTTTTTCATCTTCCGTTTATTTACATTCTTTTTTTTTTTTTCAAATTTACTGCTGAATTTGTATAATCCACATGAAATTCAATGATTAGTTTGAAAAAAAAAATAGATAAGAGATGAATAGAAAATAGAAAGGTAGCATGTCTCTCTTTTGAAATTTAAAAAGGAAATTACGTAAGCAAAATAAAGTTTGTGTGTGAATGGACTTGTTAAGGGAAACTTTGAGGGTTAAGATAAGAAGAGAAAATGCTTGAAAAAAAATATATGAGAAAAATCAAATTTAACCCTTAAGTTTTTATGTAATTTCAATAAATTTTTAAGTTTTTAATTTTAATAATTAGGTTCTTAATTTTAAATAGATTTTTATATCAATTTACCGTCCAATTAATTAACGATAATACACATCAAGTCAATAAATGGTTTTCATTTGACACATAATATGCCAAATATATGTGACATATGACAAAGTCAGCCAACTACTTTTTTTTTTTTAATAAAGAAATTATTTTTAACTTTTTCTTTTATATAATTTTTTATAAAATATATTTGTAATTTAAAGTAATTACGTCACATAATACGTATAGTTAATATATAACGTGTTAAATGGGAATCACATGATATTAATTAATTAGTCTAACATGACACGTTAATTAATTGAACAATAAATTGATGGATGGATGGATGGATCTATTTGAAATTATATGAAAAACAAATAACCTAATTGTTGAAATTGAACATTGAAAGAACTAAATTAAAATGCAAAAAAATCTAAAGATTCAAATTAATTTTTCTCAAAAAACAAATGAAGAAAGAGAAGCAAAGAAGAGATGCGGAATTGCACACCGACACTTGTTCCTTATTCGACGCTAAAAAGTAAACAACCTTCTGCCCCAAACTGCGCCCTGCAACTATTGGCTATGACGTGGAACAAATAAGGTTACGTGACGACGCGGGCGACGGCCAACTGTAGCCACCTTCACCATTACCAAGCATTGCCCTTTCCAAAATCCTAGCAGACAATCTAAAATCAGTATCACCCACCGCCACCACGCGCTCCTGCTTTTCGCGCACGAGCGCGTTCAAAGTCCTTGTTCAAAGTCCTTGACCCATTCCCCAACACTCTGAAAAAATGAAAAAATTAAAAAATAACAAGTCCCCTCCAAATTCCAAAAATCCTCTCCTCTTTTCCAAATCCCCTGCTCTAAACCGCCGTGGATAGGCGGATGCTTATGTGCAAAACCAAAATGGCAGTGGACGCTGCCAAGCCAACCCCAACCCCTCGCACGTCTCGCACTCCCCGAACCCCACGCTCTCCCAGACCAACAACAGCCTCTACCGCCTCCTCGTCCTCCGACCCTACCACCTTCAACATCACTGGCGGCATTTCGCTCTACACCTCCGGGATCCGAACCTCTACCTCCAGCGGCACCTCGCTCGCCAGCCTCCGCCATTCGCTCCCGGAGAACCCACACATCTACGACTACTCCGAGCTCTGCTCCGCCACCAACTACTTCCTCGCCAGAACCTACACCTCCACCTCCTCCACCCGCTCCTGGCGCTGCACTCTCCGGGGCAAAGACGCCATCGTTTTCCAGCGCAAGTTCCACCGCAAGATCCAGATGCCCCAGCTCAAACAACGGCTTGCCGTTATCTGCCGTAGCCACCACCTCAGCCTCGTGAAGCTCCTCGGCGCTTCCACCTCCGGCGACCACATTTTCCTCGTCTACGACTTCGTTGATGGCGCAAATCTCGCGGCCTGTTTGCGGAACCCCAAGAACCCCAACTACTCTGTGCTCTCGACGTGGATGTCTAGAATGCAAATCGCCACGGATTTGGCCCACGGCCTCGATTACATTCACAACACCTCCGGCCAAAACATGAGCTTAGTGCACAACCACATTAAGAGCAGCAGCATCATAGTCACCGAGCCTTTCTTCAACGCCAATATTTGCCACTTCGGCACGGCCCAACTCTGCGGCGAGATCGACGAAAACGAAGCCCATGAAGATTCTGCTCACGAGGGCGAAATTAAAGAGGTACTCGAAACGACGCCGTCGAAATTGAAGCGGCCGGATAGCCGGAAACTGCAATTCGAAGGTGTTAAGGGGTACATGTCGCCGGAATTTCAATCAACCGGCGTGGCAACGCGAAAGAGCGACGTGTACGCGTTTGGGGTCGTAATCTTGGAGCTATTGTCGGGAGAGGAGCCTTTCAAGTATAAATATGATAAGGCCAAGGGTGACGTCGTTCGGACGACGGTGATTGAGGCAGCGAGAGAAGCAGTTGACGGCGACGATGGGAGGCTCAGAAGGTGGGTGGATCGAAACTTGAAGGACTCGTTTCCGGTGGAGGTGGCGGGGAAGCTGACACGGCTAGCGCTGGATTGCGTACACGTGGAGGCTGATATGCGGCCCAGCATGGGACGCGTGGCGGGGAAGATTTCTAAGCTGTATTTGGAGTCTAGGTTTTGGTCCGACAGTGTCAAAATGCCTACCGATATTTCGGTCTCTTTGGCACCCAGATGAGTGTGGGGTACGTATTATTCGAATTGGATGTCGTGTAAAATAAAAGAGACAGGTTAGGCTTAAGCATTTCCTCTGTATCTTTCTAGGGATCAACTCTTTTTTTAAAAAAAAAAATTAAGTTAAATTGGACCATCTCTTTAAATTTTAATAAAGAAGCGGATCCAAATTTAATTTAATAAATAAAAATTGATCTCCTAATTAATCTTCTAGAAAGTGCTTAAGCACTCCTCAAAATAAAAATATTGGTTTTAATTTGTTTTCCACGAAAAATATTGTTTTTAGAGGGACGGAACACGGAAGTGGTGTGGTTGGACAATGTGAGCAGGATTTTATATTTAACAAATTTGATTTTAACGTATTTAACAATGTGAGCAGGATTTTATATTTTTACGAGTCCAACTAACAGTTATTGCATGTGCCATGTGGTGAGAGATCAAGTGGACTGCCCCACTTTCTCCCGCTTAATCTATTTAACAAAGGGGATGCTTGGTATCCGATCCAAGCATTCAACTTCATCTAACTCTTTTGTGTTTTTAAAAAAATAAAATTAAAAATAAAAATTAAAAATCTTTTACACATGAGTTAGATGTGAGGGTAGGAAAAATAGACTTTTACTTTAACTTAACTAATACAGTTTGAAAAAAAAAAAAAAAAAAAAAATTCCCCACCTAATCAATTTATTAAACTAAGGGTTAAATAATTTTGGCCTTTCAATTTAACAGCTATTTTTTTATTAACTCTCCAAAATAACAGTTCATACACATGAATTTATCAAACTACTTAATCTTTTAAAATAGTCCCTTTTGCCACTTGAACCGTTAGTTATGACAGAACAGTGGTCACGTGCGTGTCATATGACTACTTTTATCACATTTTTTCCAATAATGATCCTATTTTATTTAAAATAATAAAAAAAAATTTAAAAATTTTAAAAAAAATTGGGTTGGCCATCGAGCACCATGGGGTGGCTTGGGGGTGGCTGAGCCACCCCCTTTCAGCCACCCCCTTTCCCATTTTTCTTTTTTCTTTTTTTTTTCTTTTTTTAAAAAAAAAATACAAAGAGTAAATTCGATTTTTCATTGGTAAAAAAGTTAAAGTTAATTTTTCATTCAAACTGAGGGTCAACATTGATGGAGGAGGTTATTTTATAAGAATTAGGTAATTTAATGTATCCATATGTATGAACTATCATTTTGGATGACTAATAAAAAATAGCTGTTAGGCCAAAATATATTTAACCCTTAAACTAATTATGCGTTTTTAATAGAGCCAGCCATATATATATCTCTTCACGTACATATCATTGATATCAATCCGCCTGATAGGTTTTTTTTTTTTTGTTTTTTTCTTGATAGTTTGAGTTTGAGAAAAATCTTTGGATAAAAACTTTGTCCGTTAATAAGGTGCAGAGAGAGGGACTATGCATGCACGGCTAACCATAACAATTTAGGGAAAAATGAAAGTCAAAAGACAAAAAGTCAATGCACCAAAAGTCTGAGGTCAGCTTATTCATATATGATATGGTATAAATGGGCAGTGATATGAGCTCAGTTTGTTAAACTTTTTTTTTTTTCTTTTTTCTTTCTTCAAAATTAATACCATTTTTAATATTTCATCAATGACTTTTTAACAATTTTTTTACTTTTTATATCACATCACTTACTTTTTATTACTATTCAAATAAAAAACTCACTAAAAAACAATTTTTTTAAAAAAATTTTTCATACAAAAAATTTAAAATATTTTTCATACTTTATATCACATCATTCACTTATATTAATATTTACAACACAAAATAATACCAAAAGATTTAACAAACATAGCCATAATCCCCACAATGAATTGGCGATGATAATGACATGCTATAGTTTGTTTATAAGATATCCTTAACATCATCATGCGACAATTTTCCTTAATATATTATTAAAGTGTGGACCATATAACATGTGTTATACATTTACTATGGTTTAATTAAACACAATTATTGGTATTCCGTACTTTATTCCAAATAAAAAATTATTTGTGAAATCATAATTGAAATTAATTTCTTATTCCTTGATGAAAGATCTTACAAATACGGAACTTGTGTATTCCATCTATGAAGTATTACTGGGTTAGAAGATATTTTTCTATTAAAATTTTTGGAAAAATTTCACAAAGGTCTTCCAAACTTTCACGCGATTTAAATAACCCCCTCAATATTTAATTTCTCTCACTTTGGCCCCTCATATTTTTAGTTTGTTTCATTTCACCCCCTCCATCTGTTTTCACTATCAAATTTTGTTGAAATTTCTAAAATACCCATGTATTTTAAATTAAAAAATAATTATAAAAAAAAAAATCTAAAATGATGGGTATTTTGATAATTATTGTACCACTCTGTTATGATTTAATGAAAAATTCTAACGGATGAGAGCTGAATGATAAGACACATTAGGTCAATTAATTAATGTTAAAAGGCTTTCGTTTAACACATCATATGCCAATTGTATATGACATATAACAAAGTTGGACGGCCACTTCTTTTTTTTTTAATAAAAAAATTTCTTGTAACTTTTTTTTAATAGAATATATTTGTAATTTAAAACAATTGTGTCACATAGCGCGTACATTTAGTACATAACGTGTCAAATGAAAGTTACATGATATTAATTAATTGGTCTGACATGGCACGTCATTAATTAATTGAACAATAAGTTAATGAATGGATGGATCATTTGAAATTATATGAAAATCTAAGAACCTAATTATTGAAATTGAAAATTGAAAGAACTAAATTAAAATGCAAAAAAAAATCTAAAGACTCAATTTAATTTTTCTCAAAAAACAAATGAAGGAAGAGAAGCAAAGAAGGGTTACAGAATTGCACATCGACACTTGTTCCTTATTCGACGCTAAAAAAAAGTAAACAACCTTTGGCCCCAAACTGTGGCTTGCAACTCTTGGTTATGACGTGGAATAAATGACGTTACGTGACGACAGTCAACTGTATCCACCTTCACCTTCACACAGATTCGGATCCACGACAATTCTTAGAAATTGCCGTGGTAGCACTTTCACCTATCTAGGCCGTCAATTTAAATCAACGGCTCAAAACAACAACACCTCAGCGATCCGCGTGAAGCAAAAATTCTCAAAACAACTTCAAACTTTGTCCTTCACACTTGAAGAGCCGCTCATCGCCTCCAGCACCCCATCTCTTCTCCTCCGTCTACTGTAAGAACCTCCAGCGACTGGCACCGCAACAACCACCTGTGCCACCATCCACTTCGGATTGGTCTTCTTGGGTGTGGTGTTGAACCTCCGTTTCAGGTGGGCTTGGTGGTTCACTCCACGCGAACCCTCTCTTCGGCTCCTCTTCTTCTACGTGAGTTTTCTACCGCTCCCAATTCTCAAATTTGGTTTTTTTTTATTTTGTTTTGATGTGGGTTGTATTTGATATGTTGGTTGGCATGTTTTATATGGGTTTTGGGCAGTGGCGGAGCTAGGATCTGGCTCTTGTAGGGGCGGTACTAATAAGATTGTTTTTTGGGATAAGGGAATTAATAATTAATAATATAAAATAATATTATATTTGTATAGATAGACAATAATAAGCTTTTCCATATAGACATTCACATTCATATTATAGATAGACAATAATAAGCTTTTCAATTCAAAATAGCTATCTAAAACCTACTTTTGCTAGTTTAGTTAACCACTTTCAAAACATGCATCCAACCATTTATCTATTTTTCTTCTATATTTTAATAAAATACTTATTTTTTAAATTTATTATTTAAAGATATATCAAACGCATTTCTTTTAATGACACCAATCAAAGAATGCTACAACAGGCAGAAGCCACTCAAAATAAAGCTACAGAGGAGCATCTTTTTTTTTTTGAAAAGGAATTTTCATTTAATAGAAAAAATTAATCAGGAAAATCTTGCTCAGCAAGTACAGTGCTCTGAATAAAATTGGGACATGTTCCCTGCCAAAAACCATCAAGGGATTGACAAAGGGTAGCTTGTGCCAGACGGTGTGCTACTTCATTAGTTTCCCGTCTTACATGACTAGGTTCCCAGGACTGAATGGAATTCAACCTAGAACGGGAATCTGCTATTATTTGACCAAATCTACTCCATGAAGGTCCCTCCTGTCGAAAAGCTTTCACAATCTCAGGGGCATCACCCTCCAAAATAATGTTTTGGAAACCTTGATCGCAGCAAAAATCGACCGCCCTTTCAAGCTGCCACGGCTTTGGCTATGGATGGATCGGTAATAAAAGGAATAGTGGTGCACATAGAGGCCACAACAAGACCCCTCTCATCCCGAGCAATCACTCCCACCCCCATCTTTTTGGAGCCTCGATCAAGAGAAGCATCCCAATTAAGCTTTACTTTCCCCACAGGAGGCTTACGCCAAAAAAGACCTTCTAGATGAGGAGTAGGCGTCTGCCCATTATTTGGACCATGCTAGGTTTGATGAAAAGCTTCCAATGAGGGTAATGTGCTTTGTATAATTTGGGCAGGAGAGAGGAAAATTCCACCAAATACAACCATGTTTTGCCGAAGCTATACACGCCGCGGTACACAAACAACAAAAGAGAGGTCCTCATCTTCAAGCTTATGCATCAACCCTTCAAAGAGATGAAACCCATCATCTTCTGTAATAGAGAGCTTCTGAATGACTCTATTACATTCCATCCAAACAGCTGTGGACGAAGCACATCCCCAAACACTATGTCCTGTAGTTTCAGCATCCTTACCGCACATAGGGCACAATGGGTCTGGAACAAATTTCCTTGAGTAGAGGTTTTCCTTTGTAGGTAAAGAGTTGGTGCAAACCCTCCATAGGAAGGAACGTACCACTGCCGGTACACGCAAAGACCAGACCTTCCGCCATAACCCAGTCGTCGTGGAAACCACCGAGCTCTCCCCTTTTAAACAAATCAGCCACTCCATCTCTAAATGATAGGCACTGCGGGCAGTAAACATCCCACTGGAAGTCCCCTGCCAAATGAGCTGGTCAGGTTGACCCCCTGGGCTGAGAGCTAGGCTGCATATGCTGGCGGCCTCCTGTGGTTCGAAGATGCTATGGATAAGCTCCGTATTCCACCATCATTTATCCTGATTGATGAGGGCTAACACCCACTCTTCCGGATCCAACAGCTGTGCCGGAGATTGTATTTGGAAAGATGAGGCGCGTGGTATCCATGTATTGCCCCAAATTCTGATAGAGTCCCCATTACCTACTCTCCACATCAGACCTTCCTTGAGAAGATTACGTGAACTACAAAGGCTCCTCCAAGCATAAGATAGGTAAGGTCCCAGGGTAGCTTCCAAAAAAGTAGATTGAGGGAAATACTTTGCTTTAAGAACTTGAGCAGCTAGAGAATCTTGAGTATGAAGGAGGCGCCAACCTTGTTTAGCTAGTATTACTATATTGAAGCATTCCAAGTCTCGGAAGCCTAGACCACCACCGACCTTTGACCGTCCCAATTTAGCCCAGCTCATCCATACCATCGAGGAGTCATTGTCTTAAACCCCCAATAAAATTTACACATCAACGAATTCAATTCCTTACAGAGCATTTTGGGCAACTTGAAGACACCCATACTATAAGTAGGGATGACCTAAATAACTGCTTTGATGAGGAGCTCCTTTCCCACTTGGGATAGAAATTTCTGCTTCCACCCTCGTAATTTGGCACGAACACATCCAATGATACCTGCAAAAGTGCACCTTTTCTCACGTCCAACTAATGCAAGCAACCCCAAATACCTGTCAAAACTACGTTAAGTGGATGCACCAGCAATGGATAAAACATGATCCCTAAATTCACGCCTAGTAGACTTGCTAAAAAAAATGGAAGTCTTTTCATGGTTGATAGTCTGACCTGACGCCTTTTCATACATCTCCAAAACCCCTTGAATATTGCACCATTTCGAGAAGGTAGCTCTGCAAAACAGTAAGCTATCATTGGCAAAGAAAAGGTGACTCGACTTGATGCCTCCCCAAGAAATAGGCAATCCTGAAATTTTGCCCACTGATTCAGCATGTACTATTAGGGAGCTTAAACCTTCTGCACACAAGAGAAAAAGGTAAGGGAAAAGATGATCCCCTTGACGAAGACCTCGCGTAGGCAAGATGCGACCTTGTGGAGTCCTATTAATCAAAATAGAATAGGAAACAGTAGTGACACAAGCCATAATTAGTGACACCCAGTGATGCGCAAAGCCTAATATTTTCATAATTGTTTCAAGGAAGACCCATTCCACCCTATCATATGCTTTACTCATATCTAACTTGATAGCCATAAAACCCTTTTTTCCTTTCAGCCTAGTAGTCATAGTATGAAGGGCCTCATAGGCTACCAAGACATTATCCGTAATAAGCCTACCAGGGATGAAGGCACTTTGGTTTTGGGAAATAATCTGAGGAAGGATATGCTTCAGCCTATTTGCAAGAACTTTAGCCATAAGCTTGTATAGCACATTGCATAAACTTATGGGACGAAATTCTATTACCTTGGTGGACGGAGAAACTTTCAGGATGAGGGCTAAGTAGGATGAGTTCAATTTGTGCTCCATAATACCCGTATTCAGGAAACGCAGCACTGCAGCCCAGACTTATGGCCCAACCGACGACCAGTGCTTCTAATAAAAACATGCTGCAAAACCGTCTAGTCCAGGGGACTTCAGAGGGTGCATCTGGGAAAGAGCCAAATCAACCTCCTCTATTACAAAAGGCCGAAGTCAATGAGCATTCATGGAGGCCGTAACTTTGTTTGGAACCACCCCCAAACATTCCTCAATGCCAACAGGATTCACAGTTGTAAAAAGGTTTTGAAAAAAAATGAATGAAAACTCGGCTGTTGTCCTCAAATTCCCTCCATTCCTGTCCTTGATCATCCATTATCTTCCTAATATAATTTATCTTGGACGGTGGTTAGCCCAAGCGTGGAAGAATTTTGTGTTGCGATCCCCATTACAGAACCAATTGCGCTTCTCCCGTTGTTTCCACTGCATATCCTCTAATTCCAGAAGGTGATCAATTTCTCCCTGTAGGATATGAATAGCTTCCCAGTCAGCTGGGTCCTCCATTTGTTGTAAGAGAGTAAGCCCTCTAGTCTTTTCTTTGAGAACACAGCCAGAGTACCCATACTTGGACTTGCTCCATTTCTTTAATTCTATTTGACATTGATGAAGCTTTTGTTGGACACTTTGGACCGAGTTTACACCACTACCCGCACCTTCCCAGATAGACTTGATAATGTCACCACATTCTGCATCCAAATTTCACTTAGCTTCAAACTTAAAGGTACGCTTTTGCGGCCTCAAACCCTCCCGGTTGGAGAACTTGACCAACAAAGGTTTATGATCCGAGGTAAATGCTACTAAGACTGAAACCTCCATGTCTCGGAATAGTTCACACCATTCCTTTGTTGCCATTGCCCGGTCAAGTTGCTCTTTTGTATACTAACATGCTTCTCTTCCATTATTCCAGGTGAACCTAGAACCCTGAAAGCCAAGGTCACATAGCTTACATGCATCCAAAGCCAACCGAAACTGCTCCATTTGTCTCACACTATGTAGGGCTCCCCCCCACTTTTTCTAAAGGATCGATGATATTGTTAAAGTCTCCAACACACAGCCAAGGCAGTGGGGAGAGGTGTTGTAAAAACATTAATAGTTTCCACGACGCTTCCCAATGCGCACGGTTTGGATGACCATAAAAACCCATCAGCCTCCACGAGCTATCAAACTTTGCAGTTGTGATACTCGCAGAGATGTACCGTAGAGAGTAATTCTGAATATTGACCTCATGTGCCTCCTGCCACAAGAGAGCCAAACCTCCACTTTGCTCTAGAGGGACCAACTGCCAACATACCCTCAAAACCAAGTTTATTTCGGACAATTTGCATACGCTTCTGTGTTAGTTTTGTTTTCATGAGAAACAACATACCCTTAAAACCAAGTTTACAGAGGAGCATCTATTTATACAAACAATGCACAAAACTAACAACATCAAGCCAAACAGCGAACAACCATCTGGAAAGCAGCAACAACAGTAAACCAGGCAATCAACAGCAAGCCCCCATAAACCCATTGCGTTCTTGCCCATATCAAAAATCAATCAAATCATCTTTGTATGCTCTTGCCCATTTCGAAAATCAAACGCATGAATGAACCCATTTCACAAATCAGACGAAATCAAGTAACTTTCGTAGGGGGATGCCTTTAAAAATTAAAAATCTGCCTCATCTTTGTATGCTCTTGCCCATTTCAGAAATCAAACGCATGAATGAACCTTTCACAAATCCGATGAAATCAAGTAACTTTCGTAGGGGCTAGGCCTTTAAAAATTAAAAATCTGCCTCGTAAACTTTTTTTTTTTTCCGAAACTTTTGTAGGGGCTGGCACCCCTGACCGCCCCCACGTGGCTCCGCCACTGGTTTTGGGATTTTGGGTTTTTGAAATTTTGCATTGTGTTATTGGTTAGGATTTTGGCCTGTGAGTTTTTGTGACTTTGCGATTTTATTATTCTAGTTTTGAGTTTGAGATTATTGATTGTTCTGGGTTTGCTTTTCTGGTGTATCCTTTGTTTGGTTATTGAGAAAATAGAAGGAAACCGAGAATTTTTATCCTCTCGTTGTCCTATTACGTTGATTGTTGTCGAGAGAAAATTGTTGGGTCGTTATGTTAATGTTAATTTGATTCGGTATACTACTTACTAACCCCAACCACCTAAACATTCACGATTCTTGTTTGTGTGTTACTTACGTATATATGGGTATTGGTTCTATTTGGGGGTTTAGTTGTCAAGTTGAATGTCAAGGTGGTATTCTGTTTTGAATGTGTTTACATTATATTGTTTCTCCTTCTAATAACCTTACTTTCACCCGATTGATTTCTGCGTATTAGTAGGTCATTTCTTTTTCTTTTTTTCCTAGTTGCATTCACCTCATTTCTTTGCCTTGGAGTGATAAGTATTCTTTTTGTTTGAATTTGAAGCAGTTGAAGTCTGAATTTTACTTGATATGTGTTGGCAGATGCAATATAAGTTGATTGTAGCAAGGGCATCAGGTAACAAAGCCTTCAGTAACTTTTCTAGGCATGGCAAATGCAATAGAAGTTGATTACAGCATGAGAAGATAGAAAATATTTGCTTTAGTTGCTTTCTTTGTAAGTTTCAAACTTAGAATTGAAATGAAGTTTTGTTTCGGTGTTCCTTTTTGGGCTTATTTTGTTATGAACTGAAATGGTGGATGCCTGCTTATATTTTAAAAGATTTATTAATATACTTTACGTTTCATTTATGAACTAGAAATGGGCTTTTTTTTATGTTTTATTAATATAATATAACATCAATTCATATTATTTCCTCTTCAATTCGCTACAACAAATGTATTTGAGAGGATTGATGATCAATGGATTATCTTTATTCATGATACATTAGAGATAAAACCGAGTTGCTCAATTGTAATTGGTGCCACAGATACAGCAGACCGCATGGGTCCAAATAAGACAAAGTTGCTCCATTGTGCATTTTAACACACATGTTAACTTTCAAAATAATGCAATTCTTATAAATAAAGATAACATCGATTGAAATAAACACTTGCTAATTTAAATGCAAGTCTTATAAATGAAGATAAGATTAATTGATTTTTGTACATGGTATACATCACCCTATTACAAACACCAACATAAATTACATAAAATACAAACTCAAAAACATCAACAAAACCCACGCAAGAAGATACTACACCAACGTCACCATCAACTACAAACACCAACAAGAAACTTACAAACAAGTAAAAGACCCCTCCAACATACAACACCAGGCAAAGGTTCTCCACATTCTCCAAGCAAGTATAGGATCCTTCAGCAATATTTGATTCTTTATTGACGGTTTGACCTCTAGTTGAGTTTGTGACATGATTGCATGATTTTGGAGTAACATTGCCATTGCCCATTCAAGTGTCATCAAAGTTATACAAATTTCGGTAGCAGTTAGGTATTGTGACAAATTTTCTAAGGCATAATCTAAAGTAAAATTAAGAATAAGCTATATACATGATGATATAGATGTCACTCATCTGTTTTCTCAAGCAATCATCTAATGTGAAGGGGAACAATAACTTACCATGCTATCTAAAAGTATTTTAAATATGAATCACCTTGCTTACAAACCCAAAGACAAGGGTAACATATTTTTTGAATATATTTCATTCTCACATAACCAAACATTCAAATGTTTAAGCTCAATTATATATATTGTTATGCTACAAATATACTGAAACACCTCGCTCATCATTGTGAGAGTGAGTATTATTCAACCCATACACCTGAGCTTGGCATTCTGTCAAACACTTGCTGCTCGACCTTTATAGGTCAAACACTACAACCGTCAAATCAATTTAGATAAACATTCTATGCCTACAACTTGCTGCCGTAAAATTAACATGAACTAAAGCCCTCCAAAAATGTAGCCCAGTACCCCACTCTCCAAAAAGACAACATTTCAGTTCAATCAATATACCCTTTTATTGATTTCCTCAATTGATTACTATTCAATAACACTTTCTAAAAAGATATTTTTTACAAAAAGTCAAAAAGCTAAAACTTTTCCAACAATCCAACAAACCCAAAAAAGAAAACTAACATACCAACTAGTTATTGCCATTGATGCCTATACAATGGGCCAAGAAGAAGTATGAATGTGGAGGCTAGAAAGGGCGTGAACACCACGTGGTTCCGAGGAGACATGCACACGACGTCGTAGAGCTTGGTGTTCACCCAAAGTGTACGGCGTCTTAGGTGAATACAGTGGCGCCGACCGAGGGATGCGGTTGTGGTAGACAGAGGAGTAAAGATGGGGGTGTTGCCGGCGATGAGACGCTAAGCAGAGAGGAGGGGTCTATTGTATGTGACTGCGTGGAAGGAAATGGCTGAACAAAGCAATTTGAGAGTTTTGAGGAAATTTTAAGGGAAAATTCATATTTAGTCCCTATGTTTCCCTTATTCGGATTTAGTCTTTGAATTCAAGAATATAATCTTTAAATTTTATCCAAATTTAAAATAAGTCATTTTATCAATTTACCATTAAAGTTTAAATTTATCATATGTCAAATATATATCATTAGCGACAATGTCAATTAAAGTAGGGTAACGTGTTGAACGAGATATATGTAGCATATGACAAACTTAAACTTTAATGATAAAATGATAGAATGATCTATTTTAAATTTAGGCAAAGTTTGAAGATCATAATTTTTTAAATTGAAAATTTAATAATTAAATCTAAATCAGATAAAAATCAAGAAATTAAATATAATTTTTTTTTCAAATAAGTGTCCTTTTTTGGGCTGTTTACTACATCTAACGGCCTAAAGAGCTGCTATTGCTACCACGGCAATTTTTAGAAATTGCCGTGGATGCGAATCCCCTTCACACTGCTCGACGTGCTCGTTACCCCCTGCATTTGGATAATTTTACCCCTTACAAATTGCCTAACCGGCTGAAATGGAAAGGATTCCCGTCCTACTAACTTATCGTAATCCATTTCCAAAATCCCAGCAGAATCTAAAAATCACTATCACTCACCGCCACCACGCGCTCCTGCTTTTCGCGCACGAGCGCGTTCAAAGTCCTTGACCCATTCCCCCAAACAATCTCTTCCAAATTCCTCTTCCCCAAATCCCCTCCTCTGAACCGCCGTGGATAGGCGGATCGGATGCTTATGTGCAAAACCAAAATGGCAGTGGACGCCGCCAATCCAACCCCAACCCCTCGCACGTCTCGCACTCCCCGAACCCCACGCTCACCCAGACCAACAACAGCCTCCACCGCCTCCTCGTCCTCCGACCCTCCCACCTTCAACATCACCGGCGGCAGCTCGCTCTACAACTCCGGGACCGGAACCTCTACCTCCAGCGGCACCTCGCTCGCCAGCTTCCGCCACTCGCTCCCGGAGAACCCACACATCTACGACTACTCCGAGCTCTGCTCCGCCACCAACAACTTCCTCGCCAGAACCTACACCTCCACCTCCTCCACCCGCTCCTGGCGCTGCACTCTCCGGGGCAAAGACGCCATCGTTTTCCAGCGCAAGTTCCGCCGCAAGATCCAGATGCCTCAGCTCAAACAACGCCTTGCCGTTATCTGCCGTAGCCACCACCTCAGCCTCGTGAAGCTCCTCGGCGCTTCCATCTCCGGCGACCACATTTTCCTCGTCTACGACTTTGTTGACGGCGCAAATCTCGCGGCCTGTTTGCGGAACCCCAAGAACCCCAACTTCTCGGTGCTCTCGGCGTGGATGTCTAGAATGCAAATCGCCACGGATTTGGCCCACGGCCTCGATTACATTCACAACACCTCCGGCCAAAACATGAGCTTAGTGCACAAGCACATTAAGAGCAGCAGCATCATCGTCACCGAGCCTTCCTTCAACGCTAAGATTTGCCACTTCGGCACCGCCCAACTCTGCGGCGAGATCGACGAAAACGAAGCCCATGAAGATTCTGCTCACGAGGGCGAAATTAAAGAGGTACCCGAAACGACGCCGTCGAAATTGAGACGGTCGGATAGTCGGAAAGTGCAATTCGAAGGTGTTAAGGGGTACATGTCGCCGGAATTTCAATCAACCGGCGTGGCAACGCAAAAGAGCGACGTGTACGCGTTTGGGGTCGTGATCTTGGAGCTCTTGTCGGGAGAGGAGCCTTTCAAGTACAAATACGATAAGGCCAAGGGTGACTTCGTTCGGACGACGTTGATTGAGACAGCGAGAGAAGCAGTTGACGTCGACGATGGGAGGTTCAGAAGGTGGGTGGATCGAAAGTTGAAGGACTCGTTTCCGGTGGAGGTGGCGGGGAAGCTGACACGGCTAGCGCTGGATTGCGTACACGTGGAGGCTGACATGCGGCCCAACATGGGACGCGTGGCGGGGAAGATTTCTAAGCTGTATTTGGAGTCTAGGATTTGGTCCGACAGCGTCAAAATGCCTACCGATATTTCGGTCTCTTTGGCACCCAGATGAATGTGGGTGGGGTAGGTATCATTCGAATTGGATGTGGTGTAAAATAAAATATTGGTTTTTAATTTGTTTTCCACGAGAAATATTGTTTTGAGAGGGACGGAAGACGGAAGTGGTGTGGTTGGACAATGTGAGCAGGATTCATTATTTAACAAATTTAAACCAATTAAGTTAACGCAGATTATTTTTTTTACGAGTCCAAGTAAACAGTTAGGCGTTGTGGCATTACAAAATAGTTGCATGTGGCATGCGATGAGGGATCAAGTGGACTGCCCCACTTTGCCGTCCGAACAATCTCAACCTTTAAAAGACTTTTAAGTGCTGTTATATCACTCACCTAATAAAGTGATTAAACTAATTATGCGTTTTTTAATAGAGCCAGCCATATATATATATATATATATATATATATATATATATATATATATATATATATATATATATATATATATAAACTCTTAACATATCAATAAGCTTGATATATATAATATATATATATTATTTTTTTTTTTTTTTTTTTCTTGATAGTTTGAGTTTGAGAAAAATCTTTGGATAAAAAAACTTTGTCCGTTAATAAATAAAAATGTTCAACGTGTGAGAGCTATCACGTGCGCACTGGATGTGTCCTACCAAAACAGAGAGTCAAAAAGGGGCAGAGAGAGGGCTATCCTGGCAAAAATGAAAGTCAAAAGAAAAAGTCAATGAACCAAAAAATCTGAGGACAGCTTATTCATAATATGATATGGGTATAAATGCGAGTGATACGATCCCCAGAATGTATTGGCGATGATAATGACATGGCTACAGTTTGTTTATAAGATATCCTCAACATCGTCGTGCCACAATTTTCCTTAATGTATTATTAAAGTGTGGGATCATATAACATGTGTTATATATATTTACTATGGTTTAATTAAACACAATTATTGGTTTTCCGTACTTTATTTCAAATAAAAAATTATGTGAAATCATAATTGAAATTAATTTCTTATTCCTCGATGAAAGATCCTACAAATACGGGAACTTGTGTACTCCATCTACGAAGCATTATTGGGTTAGAAGATTCTTTTCTCCTAAAATTTTTTCTTCAGTTTTCTGTTCCTGAAGTTCTCTATTTTTGCTTAGCAAATATGACAAGAGGTAATTTCAAAACTTTTCTGTTGCGTATTTTAATGTATTATTTAATTCTCTAACACACCAATCATGGACTAGAAAATTAAGAGCAACCAAGTCAATGAAGAGATGAGAGACCATTGAACACTGTAACCTTAAACCTATATGGTATTCAAACACTCAAGAGAATTGCATTAAAAATAAGATGAGTGCATGTAAAATTCACACCAAGAAATGAAAATAAATCCTCTAGACAAAATCCCCAGCATCAAACCTATCAATGAACAGTGGAAATTAATGTTAATTGAGGAAATGACATGGCATATGTAATGTAAACCCAGGATTAGAACTTTGTAGATCTGCATTCCAGCACCAGGAGAAAACAGTGTAAAAACAGTAATCTTCAAATAACCCAAGCACCAAGCATGAAGAGTAGTAGTCATACACGACTTCTCTAAAAATAGAAATGAATTCAACTTCCACAGGTTAAAAACGAAAGAGATTGTTATTAATATACAGAGACACAAGTAAAAATAAATCTGACTGTATTAAAAGATGCAGTTCACCTATAACTAAAAAAGAAAGAGAGAAGAGAGAAGAGGTCACTTAAAGGGTTTTATTCCTAGTACTCAATTCTTTGCCCTATTATACCATCCTTAGTAGTTGACAAAGCCACCGACATATTATTGGTGGTAGCTAGGAAGGACGACAAGGCAACAGGGGCAGTAGGGCATGAGAGCTTGGACTTGCTTTCCCTTGGATATGTATAGGTTGTGGCCAACTCTCTAACGCGCCACATAACAGACTCAGGTACTCGATGTGATGTTTGATTTTGCCCTTGCTTGACCTGCATGAGCTATAACATGAGCAAATGAAGAGACAAATACAACTGCTGCTAAACAAGCACATACAAGGAGTTCTCATCCTCCACAAACCCTCATCTGGGCTCTCCCCTTCAAATGACACCTCTTTTAGAAGATGCAAATAGCAAGTGTAACAATGTTAACAACGCAGTAAGTATCATATTAAAATAGAGTAATGCTATAAGTACGACTTTTGTCCCCTAAAATGTGATGTAACTTTTCAAATTACCACTGAATCAAAATTCAATAGTAATCAATTCCAAATCCAACGGTGATTTAAGAGGTACATCACATTTTGGGAGATAAAAGGGGGGCAAGTCCTACTTGTAGCATTACTAAATATATGAGATAAAAAAATCATATAACAATCAGGAAATTTTTAAAGATTAAATGTTGACAGTAAAAGCTTTGAGTGTATGAGTATAGCATCTTATTCATGTAAGCAGTGATCTAGATATACCAAACAAAATCAGCTCGAATTCTGTCATAAGTTTCAGAATTGTCACAAAAGTATTTTTCCATGACATCAAAGCAACGACTAACAAAACCAATTCCAGCCCAACCTTTTTCTTGCTCTGCAATTCAGTGCAGCTAGCCCGTAACAGATTTCGCCATTTGTCCTGGAAATTCAAGAAGAACATCAGAATTTCAGTTTCCAGAGGACAAAAAATTGAGCAAACTAATAAAATAATGCCATTAACTACCTTGAGATCCACAGATGTTCGACGTGAAGATGATGAAAACATTTGCCTCTTTATTTTAGCCCATCTTCCAACTCCACACTGAGAAACACCTTCAATTAACTTCATCACTTCAGCAGGAGTCCATGGTATATGATGCTTTCTATGACTGCTGCCTTTATGAGTATTAATCCTTGTAACAAACTCATCCCCAGAAAGGTCTGCTTGCGACCCAGCTGAAGAAGGCTCTCCATAAAGTTCTTTTGGAAACGAAATTCTATCATCCTCACAATCCTCAGGGTCCTGGAACTCAATGGAAAAATGATCAACTATAAGTTTAACGTTATGCATAGTGCAATACAGTTAGGACTACGAAATAACCATTAAAACTAAATAAACTGTACTTATCAAAAAGAAAAAGAAAAAGAAAAAACTCAATACACCGTAATAAACAAATATGCATTATTCACACGACAGATGCAGGCCTGCGTAAATTATACATGGTATAGCTCAAACAAAAAATGAAACGTTTGTTCTTGACTTGTTTAAAGCAATGTATTGTCTTGTTATGTTACCAAGATGCCAGATACCCCAGAAAAAAATAGATAAATAAATAAATCAAAGGAGTCACATATTACCCATTCGTGCATGGGACACTGATGGTTGGCATAGAGAACAATCAAGGAAGAGTATTTATCAACAAGCAGCAGAGTAAAGCCAGCCACTCACTTTACCACTTAAAGAGGAATGGATACTGATCCATATTTTTGTAGCACATGTCCAGATATCAACTTTTGTAAAATGATTCCAAATTAAGTTGATTACAACTTTTTTTCCACAATCATTAAGTAGTTTGATGCTTAATTGTTTGAAGAAACCAACTTGGCCAGAAAGGTCAGTAAAAATAGATTACAGCACGGTGGATGCACTGTGGACATAGCATGGGAAAGATAATCTGATTAGCTGACAGGAGATCTGACACATCATTGAGTCATTCCAACCATTAAGCTGAGTTACCCTACATCAAAGGGATATACAGAGTGATAATGTGGCCCTCAAGGGAAAGTGCTGATGAAAGATACAAAGTTGATTTTAGTTGATAAGACTTTTTATGACACGTTTGCAAATTCATGTTTTTGTATAGTAATAGATGTAATATTAAGCAGTAAAACTGCCAAGACAATCCTCCATCCAATTAAACACACAAAAAAAGAGAAAAAAACAAAAACAAAACAAAAAAGTAAAACCTTTATCCATTCATATACATTAATTTGGCCGTTGACAGCCAGCACAGGAATTCAAGACACTATAAGGGTATATATATAAAACAAATGTTAACTCAAGCCATAAAACAACAATGTTCCTTACCCAAGATGATGCATTTGTCTTCAGGTGCTCTTCCTCAATTGGATGACCAAATGGAACCTGAATGCAACTTCTTTGGAAAGATTTGTCTAGGCAAACCGATTGTGTAGCTCCAGATCCCTTTGGGCAATAGTGCTTGCGAGATCTGACAGGTCCACTTTTCCCCTTAAAATATCTTGATTTAGGCTCCAATGACTCTTCGATGTATCTTTTGGGAGGCTTTCGCAATCTCTTTTGTGCGACAAGTGCTTTATCTCCTCCATCAAGGGAACAGAATTCAACTTCACTAAACTCGGAAGAGGTCTTCAAAGCATCAAGGACAGCAAACCCCTTCCTTTCAACATGCCAATCTACAGACATAGTTTCATCACCAAATAGACCATTGATGGAGCCAATGGAACTTCCAGATGAGTCACTACTAGATGAACACAAAGTTTTTCCTTCAATTTTATACGAAGTTGTATCACATTTTATGGGCTTCAAAACATTGTCCAAGTCAACTTGGTTCTGCAAGCCAAATAAAATACAGTGCTTCAGCCACTGCTTGTCTGTTACTAAAGTTTCATATCCAAACATACTCTTAAAGGCCTCACATAGTTCTTGACTGTCATTACGTCAAGCACAAGAGAAATTTTGGTTAGGTATAAATTCAATTGCTGGAACAGTTGTAGAAGACATGTCTGATACCTCAGCAGCAAAGTCTCTTTTATAGAAAGCTGGAGAGTGGCTCTCTAAACCCACATTTTGCGGGCAGGATTCTTTGCATGGACCATGAACCAGAATGAGGAATTTATCAGCAGGTTTAGCATCTACAGAAAAGGGGGGAAGGAGACATCAAGTGCTTAAACTAGAACAAACACAATTTGATCAAACTAGTTAAAATACTAAGACTTACTACCTGAAAGAAATTCTTCACCTGTTGTTGGATGCGTAGTTTCTCCATTACAAACCTCATCATCAGCTCTTTGCAGCATTTCTTCAAGAAACTGCAAGCCCGGTAACCATCATCAGATACACTAAAGCAAACAAACAATTATTCAAATTAATCTTTCCCTTAAACAGCTGAAGCTGGATATTTTAAATGAAAAACAAGTACATGCATGTTTTCCAAAGCTGTGGAAGATCTTTTCAGGGGTGGCCCTGAATTTTCTTCGTGGTTCTGAGGATCTCGAACCATTCTAGGTTTTTCCCATTGGAGAAAACCTGTTCCGGTGTCATCTTGGTATAAAAAACTTGGTTTAGAACAAACCTCGGTCATTGGGGTAATATTTGGGAAGGTCCAGATTTAGTCCGAGTCTTTGATCAATCATCAAGGAAAGATGAGAGAAAAAAAAATGCTTGAATTTACATAGCCGGGATTGTTTTAGAAATATTTTTAATTACTGTTAGCATGTTGAGGGAAACAGTTTAGATACATTATGCGACCTACACACTCCCTGCATCAGAACAAAAAGAAAAAAGGGGAGGGGGGGTTGGTGAAGTACTATTGGATAAAAAAAAAAAATATAGTACTTTGGCGGGTGGTTGATGGTTTAATGATGTTACCGGGCCATATGAGATGAGTCTTTGGAAACATATTAGGAGAGATTAAGATGCCTTCTTTAGTTTTGTTAGTTTCAAGGTTGGGGTAATGGCACTCGGACCAAGTTTTGGCATGACATTTGGTGTGTGGATTGTTCTCTAAAGGAAACCTTATCCCGAAGTATTTTTCATTTCCAGGGATAGGGATACTGCAGTGGCTAACCACAAGATCATTCACAATAACGGAGTGCATTGGGGCATGAATTTTTTCAGGTTGGTGCATGATTGGGAATTGGATTTTGTATCCTCTCTTGTCAATGCTCTAGATTCCGTTAGGCTAGGTCCTGGAGATGAAGATAAGCTATGTTGGAATCCTTCAAAAAGACAATCTTTCAAAGTCAAAACTTTTTACAAAGTCCTCTCTAACGTTGATGCCTCTTTCCCTTGAAAGAGCATTTGGAGGTCTAAGACTCCTTTGAGGGTGGCTTTCGTCACTTGAACATCTTTAGGAAAAATTTTCACTATGCATAATCTCCGCAAGCGTCACATAATAGTGACGGTTTGGTGTTGTATTTGTAAGGAGTGAGGATATGCCTAATCACCTTTTTCACTGTGATATTGCGAGAGAATTGTGAAATATATAGTGTTTAAGATGTTTGGAGTAGGGTGGGTTATGTCTAGATAGGTGGTAGAGCTCTTGGTGTGCTGGAAAAGAAGGTTTTGTTGGAATGATTTAAACATTGTGTGGAATGTAATCCCTTCTTGTTTGATGTGATGCATTTAGAGATAAAGAAATACTCAAAGTTTCAAAGATTCAAGAAGACTAGTACGAAGCTACAACTTTGTTTTCTTAAATCGCTCTTTGAGTGGATCTCTATTAATGACTTTCTCAATATCTCTAGCTTTGCGGATTTTTGTACTATCTTTCATCACTATTGATCTAGTTGGGTGTTCTTCGCTTGTATATGTCATGTATACTTTGGTTGTGTCCCTTACGCTTTTAATGAATTTGTTTTACTTAGTAAAAAAAAAAAAAAAAAACGACACACGGATTGAATCATTCTGTGGGAAATTTTTGTGGAAGCAGGTGGTCCACATACAATAATCGAGATGAAATGAGCCGTGCTCATTGCACTTTCTTGTATTTAAACTAGATACGAAAATCTAAAAGTCTCATTACGTAAGTCAATGCTAACTAGGAATTTCTCAAAGATAAATTGCAGATAAATCCAACCTTAATTGGGACTAAAAAGTTCATCTGATCACATACACCTCCCTTAATAAGAGGCAGCAAGATTTACAAAATGAGGCACTAATCATTCACATAAAATTACATCTTAACATTATAAAATCAGCAGATACAACTTGGCGAAATTCTTTATATGTATTGCAGAGCTGACGATGAAAGTTAGCCACCTAAGTTTTTTTTTGATAAATAACAGAAAAATATATTAAAAGCGCAAAAGCAGAGAAAGAAAAATGTATAAGAAAGCTATTATAGCTTATCACTAAAAGAGCTAGATAAGCAGCAGTCCAATAAAACAGAGAGTGGAAAAAGAAAGACTTAAGCTCCTCAATTGATCTTTCTCGTTCCCTCCAAAGGCACCACATGAGGCAAGAAGGCAATATTTTCCACACAATAGCACTTCGGGAGTGATTACCAGTCCACCAGCAAGCAACCAGATCAATCACTCGAGAAGGCATGACCCAAAATAACCTAAAGCGGCTGAAGATGGTATTCCATAAAGCACTAGCAGCCTCACAATGAAGAAGAAGATGATCCACAGATTCCCCATACCTTTTACACATACAACATCTATTAATAATGATGACATGTCTTTTTATAAGGTTATCTATAGTAAGGATCTTCCCAAGAGCCGCCGACCAAACAAAAAAAGCCACTTTCACGGGAGCTTTGGTCCTCCAAATACTCTTCCAAGGAAAGGGACGAGCATCATTACACGCAAGGACTCTATAAAAGGATTTAACATCAAACTTCCCTTTGCGTGCGGGACTCCACCAAAGCTTGTCTTCCCCCTCCCTTCTCCCACGAAGGGAACATAAAAGAGAGAAAAAGGAAGCCACGATGTCCAACTCCCAATCATGAGCTACACAAATAAAACTAACATCCCATTGAACGGAGCCACTAGAAAGGTCTAGGTGATCAGCCACAAAAGCATTCTTCTCACGAGCTATATCAAATAAGGCCGGGAATGCCACTTTAAGAAGCGAAACACCGCACCACACATCATCCCAAAATCTGATCTTAGACCCATCTTCCAACTCAAATCTAGTGTGACTATAGAACAAACTCCACCCCCTCCTAATATTCTTCCATAGCCCCGCACCATGAAAGATATTACTTAGCCACCTAAGTTATCACTTACCAAGAAAGATATTACATCCTCATAAGTTAAATGACACAATTTAGACACTCCAAATAACCAATCAGTGCAATGTAGAATGAAGATTCTTCACTGTTCTCATGACCTCATTTATATGAAATACACTATCCAAGAAAGATATTACTTAGCCACCTAAGTTATCACTTACCAAGAAAGATATTACATCCTCATAAGTTAAATGACACAATTTAGACACTCCAAATAACCAATCAGTGCAATGTAGAATGAAGATTCTTCACTGTTCTCATGACCTCATTTATATGAAATACACTATCACATAAAAATAAAAATAAAAAGGCTCTTAAGAATGACTAGGTAGAATCAACAATAGATCAAAAGCACCCGTCTAATATTAACCCCCTCTGGTAAAAATAAGAAAAGAAAAGAAGTATAAACCCAACCCTGGCCACAAGTTTTTTATTTTTTTTTTGTGGGCAGGGATAAAGAAAATGCAAATTCCGAAGCAATTTGTGGTAGCTAAGTCAAGTATTAAGAAAAGGCTTTATGTTATAGTTAAAGCCATTATAAAATTATCGTAAAGGAAGTGAGTCTTTAACAACAGGCACAAATTTCATTAATATATATATATATATATATATATCTGCTGGTCTGCCAAGGCTTCCATTAACTGTTGGGACTTGTACCAAAGAACCATTTAGTGCTTTTTCTTTCTCCCATAATGTGTAGAGTAAAAAGGGAATCTACACTATAGATGCAACTTTTTTTTTTTTTTGAAACATGCGTGCATCAGGAATATTCCATTTCTAAATTGGGAGAAGTAGGTTATAACCTATTTCCATTCTACTACTATAGTACTCTTCCCCTGCTGTAAAATGTTAATCTTCAGTAATAACTCAAGTAGTGCCCACTTTCTAACAATACAAGAAATTGAAAATACTTCAAATAGGAAGGTCATACATTGGACTAGCAACAAAAAATCCAAAGGAATGAAGTATGAATCAGTAGACAAAGTGGATACAAGATGCAGCTTGAGCATATGAGATAACCAGCTCAAAAACCAACAACCAGATTGGTTAGCAGCAAGGGCATATATCTAACTGGAGACCTAAGAGGATTAAAAAGTACCAGTGGTGTATACTGTTTTCGAATGCAATGAGTGATATTAGCATGGATAAGTATTTTTGTATTAATGTTTAGTACATAGGATTAGGAAATCAAAATGAAATGATCTCTGTATAGGCAACATGTTAGGAAACAAAGACGCAGCAATCTTAAAAGTGTGATTGCACTATGTAAAGTATAAACCAGTTATCATCAAAGGAATGCTTCAAATGACAGATACATTCATCCTTCATCTAATGAATCTCCAGCAGAAAACAAAGCCAAATTTAGAATTACTAATACTAGCAAAAAGAGCACACCTGCGTTTCCTCCTGTACTTCTTGAGTAATATTCGAATGCACGGCATCTGAAGGGAAAGCAGGTACAAATCATTATACTAAGAGAAAGAAATTGTGACTAAAGAAATACAACCAGTCAAAATTCTCAAGCTGCACAAGTTCGCTTTATGTATATATTATATTATATTCCAAAAGAAGTTTAATCTCCTTCATATGCATACACGCATACAACTCAACTCAGCTAAGCCTTAATCTCAGCTAAATTAGGGTCAGTTATGGCTCCTCATCAACCTATATGCATATATGCACATAAATAAATACTTATCCAAGCAAACTTCTATTCTTGACTGATATTAGAACGCAATGCATCTACAGAGAAAGCAGATATGAATCATTAATACTAAGAGAAAGACATTTATTGTACATAAAGAAATACAAACATTCAATTTCGCAATCTGTACATGCATAAAACTCTATTCTTTTTTTTTTTTTTGATAAATAAGAGAAAATATATTAAAAGCGCAAGCACATACACATAAGTACTTATCTACCAAATGTTTTAGCCACTCATATTGAATGAAAAGAAATACAAAATCATAAATAAATGTACCTAAGTTGGGCCGCTTCTCTCTCTTTCTTTTAGAGAGAGAAGCTCTCAACCTTAGGGTTTTGAGTTTCTTTTTCCACCTCTCAGGTGAGATCCCTCTGCCGCCTTATGCGGCTGCTCTAGGGGAGGAGGGATCTCCCTCCCCCCCCCCCCCCTCTTGGTTGCTCCTCCACAACGTTGGCCACCTTCTCCAATTGTTGCTCATCGGAACTGGCTTGGTTCTTAGATCATATTTTTTCAAAGCTCAATCTATTTTCATCTATCAAACCTAGCTTTCAATGCACCCATCCACGGTCTCCTTCGGCCTCCAAGCTCCCCTTCGCCAGCCATCGCTCCTCCATCTGACATCCACGCTTAGATCTCATGCGCTGGTCAGTGGCCTCCATCCACCAGCCACTGCCTCTCCCTCCACCGACACTGCTATTTTTTGGGACTTTTTACTGTTTTTCTGTATTTTCTTTTGTATTTCTGTTGTTGCTGTCTTGTTTGGGCTTTAGCTTTAGTCTCCCAACTCGTGTTGTTTTATTGTACGGTGGAGACTTTCACTTTTGGCTCTGATCCAGCCTCCTTTAGTGCAAGTTTTGTTGTTGTGCTCATTGCGAGGATTTGTGAAGGTTTGAGGGACCTTTTAAAGTTCGTAGACATTCAGGAAGAGTTGATGGGCCTCTTGAGATTCGTGCCCCTTCGGGAGCTCTTTGCTTTGCCTATGCTAGCCACTCTTGTTCTCTTAATGGGTCAAGTCATTTATTTGACGCATTCCCACCGGTTACTTTGTTATTTGTTTTCTACACCGTTTTCTGGTTGTTTAGGAGTTGTGTTGCTGTTTGGGTTGCCCACCCTTTTTATGTTTTATTCTATTGCAATTTCCCTTTTCCCCCTCCCCTTATTGAATAGAAAAAATCAAATGTATCTAAGTTGGAATTTCAAATTATATACTAAATATATAATAAATATAGCAAGAACTAAAATTGACTGCTTGATTGTACGATGTTTAGGATACAAAGATGCAGGTGAATGCACGCACACGAACACACATACCTCCTTTTTGTTTCTTTTTTGAGAGAGAAAAGAGATGTACTTCTTTTATCATCAATTTTCTTAATTATACCATGAAAAGCTCCTAGGCACATAATATGCAAACAACGATAACACATCTTAACAGAGTCCTATCAAGGCAGGATGTATTAGCAAGATAGTTTCTCTTATTTATCAAAAAGAAAAAAAGCAGGATGTTTTAGCAAGATGATTTCTGGATTTTATCGGAGTTTTTTTTACCATACTTGCAAGGTATAGGATCATACAACCTGGTACATAATAATTGCAAAACAATTTTAAAAACATTATTTAGAAGAATAATTGAATAAAAAAAAAAGTACACATGTTTACTGTAACAAGCAAGAGAAAGAGAGAGATTTTCTAGCCATATCAAGACTAAGAGAAAGAAAATCTTACTTATGACAACAAAAGTACTCAAATACGAAAACTTTGATCACTGGCACAGCACAAGTGTCTTAGTAGTAAAGGCAGAAATTGATTGCCAATTCTCAATGCCACAAATGGTCCTTTTCGTATTTAGTTATTTCAAAGCAATGGAAACTGTAATTATAAAATCCATTTGTTGATATTTTCCACATGTGAGTGCCACAACAAGTGAATTAAGTGAACACAAGCAGCTGTATAGTATATTTACCATGAAAATCTCAATGTCCCATGCAAACTCAACTTTTGACCACCATTACATAATTTATGCATTTTTCACGTTAAAGAAAAAGACCCTGTTATTGGTCACAAATGTCAATTTGTAATGATACTCATTCTTAACTATGTATAACTTCTGACAGAACCAGCCTCAAAGTGGGAAGTTTTTCAGCAGTTGTTGTCCAAGAAATCTTGTTCTGACAGGAAAAAAGGAAACTAATAAATGATTACAATTGCTCTCAAGACATACTTGAAATTAACCTTCTTCAAGGCACAAGTATAGGTAAGTGCAGCTAAAGACAATCCTTTAGAAAAAAAAAAAAACACCAAACAATGCTTTAACTGAGTGTTTTGGCTCTACACCTAAAGGTTGTCCAATATTCAACAGGCACAATCATGATTTCCATTGTTGGCTAATGAATAGGCTGATCTGCAGGTATAAGCAATTCTATCTACATTTTCTTCAGAGTATTATTGTTACATTAGCATGATATATAGAAATATGAGAGAGAGAGAGAGAGAGAGAGAGAGAGAGAGAGTGAGATTACTGCAATCATCTTTTATCTCGTCATACGGGATGGCGCCTGAAAAATCTTCAACATCAAAGAATTTCTGTGAATAGAATGTTTCAACATCAAAAACACCAACTACGTGTCTGTTATATCTAGGTTCTACTAAGAAATGTTCTACTCCGATAGCTTCATGTTCTGAGGCAGCAAAAAGGGATAGGTCCGCCTACACAAAAACAAAACAAGAGTCATAAAGAAACACAGGCATGCACAACTATTCTTGTGATATACTATGGAGAATATTGGTACCTCAAACATCGCTACAATAATTACTTTTAAAAGTTTGATAAATAAAAATTGAAGGATGAGCATGCCACTAAAGCAAATATATTATAAAATAACCTATCTTTTGGGAAAACAGCAGTCAAAACTTGGCCACCAATTTTAGCATTAATATTATTCTCACCAGCTAGTATCCAGGATAGATGTGAAATAGTGTATAAACTTTCAGAATGAACAAAGAACCAATGGAGATTGTTTTATCAAAGACTACTAAAACAAAGGAGTTACCTCAGCCAGATAGTCCAATACTGAGTGAGATGTGAAAAAGAAAAGCTAAAAATAATTTTACATGCCTCTGAAAAATTAGAAGTGAACATGTTTGCAATATCATCAAAAGTCATCGAGTCCTTTGACATGGTATTCGTCATGGTTTTGAATTTGCTATCTCCTGCCCTGTTTATAATGCATGTAAAATCAAGGACAATAAATATATCATAAACAAAATTTACAATTACCAAAAATAATGCATCATGATCAATTTTTCAGCAACTTTAGACATAAGGGTAAAGTTGAAAAGAGATAATATAATGTGAGAAATATAACATAAACTTACCCAAGTCAAGTAAATAAAAACCCTAATCTAGCAGCTAATAGTAAGACTAAAGCATATCGACAATTGCCAGACACTTTTTACTTCAAGCATAAAAAGGAGCCCTTCTTACACTTAACCGCAACCATCTTCCTTTTGGATAGTAATAAGAAAACGCGCAAGAAAATCACTGAAGAGATTTTGTTTCATACGCACAGATGAAAGCTTTCCTAAAATTCTTTTCTAAGGCAAAAACAGAACCGCTGAGAAATAAAACCGTATATCTGTTACTTCACAATCTTCTTATTTAAAATAACCCAAAATTCAAGTAAACAACCATTTCATACTAAAAGGAATGAATGGTTTAACTCTGTTTTACACAGCTGTTTTGAGGCCGCAGAAACATCATGTATCTGCCCAAGCAAAAAAATGGAAAGCCACGCCGCAATTAAGATATTGTTCCCATCTTATTTTCCTACTCTCCAAACTGACTATGCCTGAAAATTTTGTTAGATTTATTTAAAATAAATAAAAAATTAATTATTTTGGGTATTTCAAATAATTATGAAATCTATTTTATTTCTAAAAGTTCTATGTTCATTTAATTGAAAGATTTACATCTTTCAAGTCAATCCAAATTTTGGAGGGAAAACCAAAATTTTGAAGTGTAAGAGAAAAGTTTTGTCCCACATTAGTTACGATCCCAAGTGTCCAACATGGCTTAAGTACTATTTTATATCTAAAAGTTTTATGTTCATTTAATTAAAAGATTTACATCTTTCAAGTCAATCCAAATTTTGGAGGGAAAACCAAAATTTTGAAGTGTAAAAGAAAAGTTTTGTCCAACATTAGTGTTACCATCACAAGTGTCCCACATGGCTTAAGTACAATTTTAACCAAGTACATAAAAGCTCTTGAGCACCCTTCCCTTCCAAACATGTTTTCAAGGGTGAATGTCCCAAGGTTTGTTTCATTCCGGATCATAATCAGCCACCCCGTCGAGTATGGAATCGGACGCAACTTGTCAAGTATGGGATCGAATGGGTTGCGCATTTGTGGTTGAGTCACGGAGAGGGCGATCTATAGGCTAGATTAAAATGTCTTTGAATTATGTGTAGACATAATGTTAAATCATTGAATACAGATAGATGAGTAAAGTCATGAAAAGCGAAAGGGCTATTATTGGATCAATGTCGATAGAGTGGGCTGCAGTGAATGTTGGCTGCAGAATATGGTAGTATGTTACAATCCTAAGTATCTCACATGACTTAAGTACAATCTTAACCATGTATATATAAGCTCCTGGGCACACTCTCTTTGCAAGCCGATTTTCAAGGATAAGTTTACCCAAAGTTTGTATCAATTAGCTAGATACAAAGATGTCATCTAGTTTATAAGTAATCCTCCCCACTTAATAATAAATTGAGTGATAGAGAAGAGAGCTAACACCTAGCGATGGCAAAGCCACCCACATCACTTAACACGTGCAATGGCAATGGGCTTTGGACACTATAAGGTGCACTTTGCCATTCGCACGAGGGCATCAGAGCAAAGAGCTCTGATTTATTTTTTTAAAATAAAAAGTTGACTAAGACTAGTCTCGGTCGACCAAGGATTAAGGCTCAGTCGACCGAGTTGATGCATCATGGCCCCCATACAAGAAACCAAGAGCTTCAGTAGAAGGCTTGGGAGAGCTCAGTCCACCAAGATAGCTCGATCTCAGTCAATTGAGCTTGCCGTTTCAAATGCGATATCAATGAAAATCTGAACATTTTCTAGCCGTTGGAAGGGTTTAATATGCGATTTAAAGTGTCTAATAAATTGGATTTGGTGGTTACAATTCGTGACCAATGGATCAAATGATTTTGGACCATTAGATGTGTCCAAAATCACTATAAAAAATGGCCCCTTGGTCATATGGAAAGACACAATCTCATAGCTTCCTTCTATTCTCCTACATATCTCCTTTGTTCTATTCTCTCCATAAGGGTGTTTCTTGTTACTCTAGAAAGTATTACTCTAGAGTAACATTTAGGCTTCATTCTATCCTAAAAACTATTTGTCAAATCCCTTAGAATTTAAAAAGGGGACAAAATATGTTCAAAAGATATCGTCGTTGCAATCGAACCTTGAAGTCCCAAATTTTATTTTGCTATCATATTTTCCCTATTATTTCCATAATATTTTCCAACAAATTTTACCATCGCTTTCCTTACTCCCTTTTCTGAGGTTTCTTTTTTGGGCGTTTTTACATCATCAGATACAAAGCATAACACAAATAAGTCACCGAGCCTCAGCCTCAATAGGAAAATCAAAGACGCCAGACAAGAATGTTCCTCCCTTCTAGCATGTTCCATAACTTAAACCAATGCCAACACATGCAATAAGATTAGAAAATAACAAACCCCATGCACTACCAACCATGCAAAACATATATCATTTTTTTTTCACATACAACCCTGTAAACCCATTAAGAAAATAACACAAAATCACCGATAGATTGGCAAAGAAAAACCAAAATAGCAAACTTACTAGAAAAAAAAATAAAATAAAAAAAAATAAAAATAAAAAAAATCAGATATTTAAAAAAGAAAGCTTAGAGAATGAATGCACTTTGCGAATCTGAACAGAAAAGCATGGATGAACTTTACTTAAAAGCAAAATGGCAAATTTAAAGTACCTCATGTCCTGGAGGATCAAAATAAGCTCAAAATACTGGAACCAAAGCAACTCTGAGAGCCTCTGATTTTCCAGAAAATGAAAAGAAGTATAGGTAAACCACAATGTGATGTCAGAGCAAGTAGGAGAGAATTTAACAACCCAAAGAGCTGAAACCAACGATCAAACTCGGAGAGAGAAAGAGTAGTGTAAAAGAGGGAGGGAAAGTGTGTTGGAGGGGGGGGAGAGGGGCGATTGCTATGCTACAGCTAGCCTTTTCTTTTCTTTTATTTTCTTTTTTCAATTTGGGTAGCGGATTTGAAATGCATTACAAATTTAATTGGAATTTGAGGGTTTGGAGTTTGGAGTCCACTGAGAGCGGTATGTGGGCGTCTGAATTCTGAAAGCCCCTCTCATTAATATTGGTACGTGTAGTCACGAGAACTTTTTTTTTTTTTTGGCGCCGGCGGGCTTTCTCTCATTTACTTTCATCTTTGTTTGAAGATAAATTTTTATTTTATAATTATTTTATAATGTTTATGAAATTTATTTTTTGACAAGAACTATTTTAAGAGTTAGTTGAACTATGGCATCAAACTTATAAAATAATTATGAAATAAAAATATATATTTTATAGCATTATTTATAGCAAAAAATAGATCATAATTTACAATTTAAGACAAAAAATCAACTTGGCGAAGTAAAGTGGTTGTCTTTACAAAAAGTCGACAGTTTGAAACCAAAGTGCAATCTTTCCAGATTATAAAAAATTAAAAAAAAAAAAAAAGTGCAATCTTTCCAATAAAGTAAAGGGTTCTTCGGTTTTGATACAACCGGTCGCCAGGTGGCGATTTTAATTTAGTAATTACTTTTTCAATTACAATAATTAGGTTTTTTCGATTTTCAAATAATTTTTTCCATCAACTTACTGCTTAATTAATTAAAGGGTTGTTATTTAATAAGACATATGAGAAAGATCCAAATTCACCACATAAAATTGTTGCGAAATGTTGTAATGATCTAAAAAATTATTCACGTCATATTAGCAAGTTAATTGAAAAACAATAATCACAAGAAATGGAGAATAATTAGTTGCGGCTTAAAACTTCAATAGATAGTGTTCGATGGCTAGCATTCAAAGTTTGTGCATTTAGAGGTCATAATGAAAGGTCCGACTCAAAAAAATCAAGGTAATTATATTGAATTGATAAAGTTCTTAGCAACTTATAATGATAAAATTGTTGGAGTTGTCTTGAAAATGCTCCACGGAATGTCAAATATATATCACCCCAAATTCAAAAAGAAATTTTGCATATCTTTGTAATTAAAGTGTGAGATGTGATTCGCAAAGAAATTGGGAATGTCAAATTTTGCATTCTTGTTAATGAAGCTTAGAATAAATAAAAAATGGAGCAAATGTTAATTATTTTGAGGTTTGTTGATAAAAATGATTTTATTAGAGAGAGATTTTTTCATATTGTCCATGTCAAAGATACTACTGCATTAACTTTAAAAAATGAGATATGTGATGTTATTTCTCATTATGACCTCCAAATTGAGAATATTTGAGGTCAGAGATATGATGGAGGTGGTAATATGCGTGGTGAATAGAATGGGCTACCAGCTTTATTTCTTAGAGAATGTTCCTATGCATATTATGTGCATTACTTTGCTATAAGCTATAATTAGCTTTAGTTGCAGCATCTAAATAAGTAAAACTTGTTCATCAGTTATTTATCAATTTGACTTCTACTATCAATATTTTTGTTGTTCTTCAAAATGAAATAATAAATTGCAATCTGTTCAAGTTGTTGAAATTGAAAGTATGATTGTTTCTAATAAAATTGAGACTGGAATGGGAGAAAACCAAATTGATACTTTGCAACGACCTGGAGATACTTGGTGGTTTTCTCATTTTCATTTTGTTTGTAGCTTGATAAGAATGTTTCGTACAACTTATTCAGTTCTCGACACTATCTCAAATGAGGGAATAAATTATTATCAATGTAATGATGCTGAAACGGCTTATATGGTATTAATATCATTTGAATTTGTTTTAATCTTACATTTGATAAAACAGATTATGAGATTTACTAATTCTCTTTGCCAAGTTTTACAACAAAATTCTCAAGACATTTTAAATACCATGAGTATGATTTCAACTATAAAATTACTTATTCAAAAGTTGAGAAATGAAGAGTAGGAGTCTTTTTTTGATACTGTTAAATCATTTTATGAAAAATATGAATTGATGTTCCTGATATGAATGCTAGATACACTGGAACTCGAGGTAGATCTCGTCGTCAAGAAGAATCGATGACAATAGAGCATCGTTTTAGAATTGATGTACTTACTGCTGCAATAGACTTTCAATTGCAATACTGAATAATAGATTTAATGAGCATGCAATGAAACTTCTTATTCTTAGCGCCACTTTTAGCACTAAAGATGCATTCAATCATTTAAGATTGATTATATATGCAACTTAGTTGAGAAGTTTTATTCTCAAGATTTCACATAGCAAGAAAAAATCATTCTGAGATTTCAATTGCGTCATTACGAGCTTGATGTGTCAAAATATTCAGATTTTTAGAATATGTCCACTTTATCTGAATTATGCAGAGGATTAGTAATTTCAGGAAAGTCAAAGATCTATAACTTAATTGACAGATTGATTCGTCTAGCGTCGATTCTCTCTGTTTCTACTGTCACTATTGAACGAACTTTTTCTGCCATGAAACTTGAATTAGATTACGTAGTAGAATAGAAGATGAGTTTCTAGCAGATCATTTGGTAGTTTATATTGAGAAAGAAATTGCAAAGGATTTCACAACAGAAATGAAAATAGATGAATTTTATTCCATGAAAGATTCTCGTTGAGCATAACTCCAAGGAGATACGAAATTCTTTTTGGATTTTTTTTTTTTTTTTTTTGTATATGTCTATAACAAACTAGAACACTTTTGTATTTAGAACTGAACTTATTTTTAAAGATGATTTTATAGGCATATAACTTAGTTTGAAATTAAATTTAAGACTTGCTTACTTTTATTTTATAAAATACAACACACACACATAGAGAAACTATATATATATAAACAGTTTGGACCCCCAAGAAAAAATTCCTGACTAAGCCACTGGGTGGCAGAACCACCACCTTAGCCTGTATGGGGTGACCAACCACCCTCATGAACCATCGAACCACTCTCATACCAACCAAGGGTGGTGGCTTGAACCACACTCCCTCCTTTTTCTTCTTTTTCTTTTTTTTCAATTTTTAAAATTTTTTTATTAATATTTTAATATTTTAAGTTTATTATTTTTAATTTTTTTTTCTATTTTTATTAAGGCAGAGCCACATGTTAATATTTAACATTGACACGTAAATTTTCTTTAAATAATTGGACGGAAGATAGACGGAGGTACTATCTCTCTCTTTTGTCAAAATTAAGATACCATTTGTAATACAAAATAAAATTAAAGTGACTTTTAATAAAATCGTTAAACCACATAGAATATATATATATATATAAAAGTACAATTGAAACATGAGGTATTAAAAGAATCACATAGCATTAATCAATTGGTCCAACATATCATACCATTAATTAATTAAACAATAAATTATGATAGTGACCTATACTTGAAACCAAAAGAAAACCTACAGACCTAGTTGTTGAAATTTAAAATACAAAAAATGAAATTAAAATCGCACCAAAATAGAGGAATTAAATTTGATTGTTTTCCTCAAATATCAAAAGAAAAGAAAAATTAACGCGACCAAGTCGAATTACTCCTCGTATGTAGTTAATTTGTTACAGAGAATGGAGTAATTAATTAATTAGATTGCCAACAAATACTGGAATTCATAGTCATATGGTATCTTGTCAACGACGCTAGATATCCTGCCAGCAGGGACGACGTTGTGGCCTTTGAAGCAATCCACCAATGCTTTCCTCAATGACCCGGACGTCGGTAGCTGTTGGCAAGCCCACTCCACAAACGAGTCCATGTCTGGCGCGAAATCAAGCATGTTTTGAAGCAGCAGCTCTGGGAATGCAATTCTTTTCGTGCCACTCACTACTATTGAAGCTTGCAAATACTCTAGCTTTGATTTTTCCAACTCAACTGCAACGCCATCAGCTGTGTATATTCTAACCTGCACATGCATCCAGATGATTTAGGGTTTGTTTGAGTTCGTAATTTAAAAAAGTGATTTTTAAAAACGTTGTTAAGTATTTGACAAAATCGCAGTTTAACTTTTAAAATTGTGCGTTTTTAAATAATCATCATATTACCTGTGATTTGAAAGCGCAAAAAAAATTGTAATTTTTTAAAAGCGCAAGGGGGTGTGTTTGACAAAGGGTTGGATTGGATTGAGGGGTTTTTAAGTTTTGATGTGATATAAAGTAGAAAGAATACTGTAAATTGTTTTGTATGAAAAAAGTGAAAAGTTTTAGTTTTTAGTGAGTTTTTTATTCGAATAATAATAAAAGAAAATATTTGATATGATATAAAAAGTGAAAAAAGTTGTTAAAAAGTGATTGATAGAATATAAAAAGTTGAAATGTTTTTATGTGATTTTTTTTTTTTTTTTTTTTTAAAAGTGGAGTCCAATCTGGACCTTTGTCAAACATACCCAACGATTGATTTTTTGTAATTTAATTTAAAATCACATTTTGTTTTTTTGTCAATAAAATCGCAATCACAAAAATTAATTCACGTGCATCATGTTTCATAGTTTAACTTACTGCAGGAGATGAACGAGTTCCACAGGACAGAGCAAATATGACATTTGGATCCATTGACTCGAGTCCATAAAGTTTGCGAACCATGGCTTCCTTGTCATCTTTGCGATGAACCTAGAAATTAATAGCGTCAGTAATTAATTAAGGGGATTGCACCAGTAATTAATTAATTATATAAAATATAGGTTGATCAGTTATATTTAATTACCTCTTTCCTAGTTGAAGATGCTGGCTTTCTCAAAATGAAATGCTCTATTGCTTGAGCATTTATTATATTACCTCCTATGTTAAGGGTTGCCTGAATTCACAATATAATAGTTAATTGTTAGTAAGATTACGAGAGTCGATTACTTTTCTTTCTTTGTGAAACAAAATCAAATGCCAATTAAGAGGGTATTTTTAGAAGGATTCTTACAAATCAGTCTAATAAAAATAACATATATTTTTTATATATTAAGAAATACATGTCATTGTATTAGACTTGAAGAATTTTATAAGACGACAGATGTACCTTGTTCATTAGTGCAAGCAATTTTTCCGAAGTAGCAGGCACCCCGTATTGGAGATATCCCTGAAACAGAATGTAAAATACGTACATCCATCACAATGCCCTTTGAATTCATTTAGATAATTCAATAAAATGCGCCTAAAATTAAGTGTTTATATACGTTTGTGATCCACAAATTCAATAATAATATTGAAAAGTAAAAAGATAGGAGGACAAAAAATAAAATGAATCATTGTTCGTGTAAAGATATAGAAGTAAAGAAAGGATGGCTTTTTAGCGTAATATACATGCATGATACAAGCATTGTACATGTTGATCCAAAATGCTAATTTCTGTTGGTTGGTCAGGTGTCTCAAGTCCGCCGTCTGGAGACTGCTCAGCAAAGCCCTGCCATCCACAAATTCAGACAAAGGGAAAAATCATAACATCACTGCATTTAATAATTAAAATTAATGTACTTATTCTTGTTTATGACATAAATTTACTAGAAATTGAGTCGGAGAATTTTCTTTCAATTTGATCTTTTAAAGTAACATTTATTCCTAGCCTTAAAATTTTATTTATTATTTTTGATCTTTCATCATTTTTATAATTACACTTTTAAACTTTTAAAAGTGTTAATTTATGATCACTATATTTTAAAAGCTTACAATGTTAATTCTCCTGTCTAAATTCAGTGTTAAATCAAATAATTGATGAGTGAAATTCTCAAAATACTTATATGATACTTATAAAATACAAATATACAATGATTTAATAATTAAAAACTAAAACAAAAAAACAAAGATATTTTGAAAATTTAATGTTGAATTTAGACAAGAGGATTAATATTGTAAACTTTTAAGAGCACTAGCAGTAGCTTCCTTTAAACACTTTTTCTCAATGAAAATAACCAAATTACTTTTTACTTCTCTATTTAAATAAGCTCCACAACAGCTTCCCTTAAAGCCTTTTATATTAAAATAATGTCAAAAGTGAGTTTTGGTTCCCTTGAGGTTTTTATAATTTAATGAACACTTAAGGAAGTTACTGCATGGACTTTTTTATTTTTTTTAACAATTTTTCTTACACTAAAAAAATGAATAGAGTTTAAAAGAAGCTGCTGCTACTGCTCTAAGAGATAATAACCTTAAATTGACACTAATTTTTAAAATTTAAGAATATAAATATAAAAGTAATAAAATATCAAGAGTGATCCATGAAGTTTTTGTGTATATATCTTTATATGTTGGAAGAGCTAATAAATTAGAAAGGTACCTCAACTTTGTTAGCAAAGGAATAGAAGTAGAGGTTGAAATGGACTTGGGGTCGAGAGAGGATGAGGTGAAGACAACCAAGTTCTTGTACGGACCAATATCCCTTGGAATAGACTCTTCCATGTTGAAAATACCGTATGGGTCTCGCTGCCTCGATTCCTTTTGTAACGAAGGCTTTGACCCGCTCTCGGCCCTGAAGCTTCTTGAGCTTAAAGATGCGTTATTGTTCATAGACCTGAAAATGGGGCCTGACTTCTCCAGTTCCATTGCTCTTGATGTTCTAAGCAGCCTCGTATATATCACGTTCAAACATTTCATGATGCTCTCCGATAGCTTGTTGGGTTGCCAATTTTGCTGGTTTTCATCTTCTGCCGATTGAATTGCAGAATTAGCTTGCGATTTTGGAGGGAGCTCTAAATTAATTGGTACTGCCGGTGGATTACGTTCTTTTGGCTGAGACCCAAAAATAAAAAATAAAAAAATAAAAGTCATAATTAATTAATTAGAATAAATCATAATAAAATTAAGAAAAAACTTCATATAACCCTTCTAAACTTCCACTATCAATGCTGGGTTCTATAGTCGAACCGATCAATAATTCTATAGAAGGTCAGGGGTGAATTGAGACCTCGGAGTGGTGAACCAGTCCTATAAGTGGGTTGAGAGGGCAATCGTCTTTAGGCCGGAGCTCAAGAATTGGCAATAGGCAGGTAGAGATGGGCTATTGGAAGCTAGTGCAGCCCTTTTGATATGTCCTTTTTAATTTTTAAAAATTCTTATTTTGGTATTCTCAACTTTTAATATTTATCACTTAACCTCCTTCCATCAAGATTTATCGTTAAGTCCTGTTAAACTGTAATTTTGTCAAACGTTTAATTGTATTTTTAAAAATCATATTTTTAAATCACAATTTTAATCGAACTTTAAGTACGTAATAGACATTAATTAAAATGACTGAAATATTAGGAAGCATATCAAAGTGCCGAGCCTATACAAAGTTTTTAATAATATTAATACAATGGCAGTACTTATAAACGTACCTTGGGTGATGGATGCCGTGGGTCTCGAAAGGGTGAGGATGCGTATGGCTTGATCATCACCACCCCGCTTTTTCTTGGCGCAATTGGAACCTTGTGATCCTCACGCTCACGCTCACGCTCACGGACATGATTTTCTTTCTGATCATCAAATCCTCTGAAGTCGTGAAGATTCATGTAATCGCCCTTGATAGCTTTACTTATGAAATGCAATGCTTTGGTCTCGTAGGCCATCAATATTTCATTATTGCCACCACCTTTATTGATTATGGGGCTTTGGTGGTTTGTTGTGAGTGAAGAAGAATGATGATGATGAAGCGGGGTGCTTAGAGTTGCATGTTTCCAGTGGTACTGTTTTGATTGAGATTCCTTGCTGACTTGCTGTTCTTGTTTCAGACTGTTTTGAAGTTGCCTTATTTCCCCTTCCAGTCGACTTATCTCCCCCTCAACCATTGCTAACTCTGCTAACACCTCTTTCATCTGCATAATTAATCAATTAATTAATTAATTTACATGATCATATATAAATTAATAAATATATAAATACAAAGAAGTTTACCTTAGGAGGAAGGAAATTAGGGATGCTGATTGCAGAAGCATCTTGTTGATTATGGACATGTTCCAAAATCTCATGCATCTTTTCTTCTCGATTGAGCATTTTTTCAAGCATAATGACCTGTAATATATATGGAAATCGTTAATTAATACATACAATGAGATTAACTATACCTATATATAGTTCTTTCTGCCACTATATATATATATAATATATTTATAATCACTCACGTCTCTTTCATAGAGGTAATTAACATAGATGGTGTACCAAATGCATGTCCTAAAACTTTTAGTAAATAAAGGTTCTCCAGTTAATTATACGAAATTTCACTCGGATGTTTTGTTACAGGGTTGGACCACTGCGCGCGTAATTAATGCCATAAAAGATGGAGGTATGGGTTCTCCTTCATACCTCCCGTTTTGGGGCAAAAAGTCGAAGAACTGATGAGTCCTGGAGTATTTGCCATATACAGGCCGTACGTTGATGGGTTGGATTACAGCTCGAAGAGATACAGTTAGTATCCCCTTTTTAATGTAGGCTTAATTTTTTTATTTTATTTTTTTCATAGAGAAAGAAATGATATTGCCTAAATGGACGCCTCCCTGTTTTTTTTTTTTCTCTTTATATATATATAAAAGAAGAAGAATGTGGTATCCTAAGCTCCTTGTTGGGGGCATGCAATTGAGCAGGTGTTCAAAAAGTGAATTAGCATGTGGCATTGCTTACAGTAAATGGGCGCATTGAAATATGCATATCATTGTGAAGGACCATGGGAGATGTATAATTGCATCTAAAAGCTTGACCAAATTGGCAAACTTAGAACTTATTGTGGCAGAAGCTTTGGTTGCTTTATCTGTAGCTGAGTTTAGTTGAGATTACGAAATATTATTGTAGAAGGTAATGTACTCTAGGTAGTGAATGCTGTGAAATTCATGGGACGAAATTTGACTACATATGGACAAATAGTGAAGGACACATGCGGGGTGCTTAATTTGATGCAAAGCTGACAGAGTAGCCACATTAGAAAAGATGCAAATTCTGTTGCATATGGGTTTTTAACCAAAGTAATAGTTAAACAAGTCATACATGAAGTTTGGATGGAAAAAAATTTTAATCGTATATGTGATATTGTTTTGTTAACGCAACATGCTCTATTTTCATGATCATGAATGAAGTCAAATCTTTCTCCAAAAATAAATAAATAAGGTCCTTTGCAAATGGGTTTTTCGTTGGCAATGCCATCTTCCAAAGATGACGGCCCGGTAAATTCTGCTTCTTTCTTTCTTTCTTTCCTCGAAAAGAAACAAAGAGAAAAAGAAACAGAAAAAGGAAAAATTGATTATTTATATCTAGGATATAGAATACATATAATTACTTGAATTATAAGCTAGCTAGATGGAGTGCTCAACCTAGCATGATACTTCAATGAATGGAATCAACTAATTGATGGCCTACAACTCTTGTGCTCAACGACCTATTACATTTAATGAAGAAATAAATATTACTTCATTTTCCTTTAATGAATATTGAATTTAATTGCAAAATCAATATTGGACGGCCTAATTGAAACGAGAGGAACATATGTAGACCGACCGGACAGGGGGACCGGCCCATCACCTATTGAAACTTCAAAAAAATAGAGAACAATCTTTTGCCCATACCTCTCTTTCAAGTTGCTTCATGTTTTGCTGCCCACTTATGAGCTTTTTCTTTCTCTGTAATTTCGGAAAAAAAAAAAAAAAAAAAAAAAAAACAAATAGATACTCTATATATAAGAAAAGGGAAATTAAGGATATATATTTCGGAATGATATATAGAACTTACAGTAGTCTCCAACAGCGCCGTGTGAAGCGATAAGTCCCTATGGCTCGCCATAGATGAAACTTCACCGGACAGCAGCTTATTAGGCCTCCGCCAGCGTCTGGGAGGAACACTAAAACAACATGGGATGGTGAGGTTTTGGTTATGGAGATGTGAAGGTAACTTGGAGCCTAAGGAAGAGTGGCTAGAGCTGGTTGTTGTTGTTGTTGACGTTTCAATTGAATGGGAAGAAAAGTGATTTTCCGGTTCTTGAGAAGATGAGGGGGAGCTTTCGGATTCGGATTCGGATTCGGATTCAGATTCAGAGTGGTGAGGTTGGTTCAAGAAATGGGCTAACCGTCTGATCACTTGTGGGTGGGCGTGGGACATCATGCGCAGAAAAGAGAGATTAGTGGGTTTTTGGGTTTGACGTAGCTTGCAATTGTTGTTTTGAGACTTGGCGGTTATACCTTCTGTCCACAACTACCACTCGAAGAGGCTTTCAGCTATATACATTATTTATTAATTTATAGGATTTTTTTAATTCAAACAATTACTTATTAATTACTCTAAACCCTTGTCCTACCTAGCTCCCAATTTTATCAAAACAAAATAATTAAAAGCGAAAAGGCAAAATTATATATCAATTTCTAGCTGCTACGTTTTATATCGGTTTCTAGAATTTATGCATGCTTTCTTTGGATTACGGTTTGACTGCTATGACTGCCTGGCTATATCATTAGAATATATAGTCCGACCAGAAAAGATTAAAAAAAAGAAAAACAAAAGGTCATTAGAATAGTTCGCTGACAAATATGTTCTTTTTATTTTTCTTTTATGTGCTTGTTTGCGGGATAATAAAAATGGCGAAGCAACTCCCCTACATATATATCTGTGTCCATTTAAGATCTACCAATTTCAACAAATCTAGTTGTTGTGCTCCAGTTTGTGAAATGGTAGGGGCTCTCTCAAAAAATGTCTCATAAGATAATTATGTATGAGTTAAGGAATGCAACCTGTAGCTAAGAACAAGACAGAGTGCGATAACAACATATATCTCATTCAGGTAAACTATTTTGCATGAAATAACTCTATAAAAATGAGATTACCTTCAATTGGGATGTGGTGTAAAACCCATTTTTTACAGCATTTAATAAGAAGTTAACACGTCAGTTAAAAACACCAAAAATATCTTATCAACAAAAGAAAACTTATCGACAAACAATGTTAACACATCAACATTCAATAAGAAAAAATTCAAGTAAAGAGTAGGAAGATTCTAAAATAAGCATCAGATACTAAGAAATGGATATTTTTAGAGTTACCTGAAAAACAATGTAGATGTATTAGATACACTACATGTTTACTTCTGTTCAAGATATATAGTAGTAACCATATTATAGTGGGAGTTAAGATTCATTACTTGTAATAGCTTGAATCATATCCCAAACTATACAATAAAGTGGTTTGGTATTCCAATAGAATCTGACAGCTTGTAGAGGAGCTTAATGGCATTAACTCAGATATTGTAATTGAGTATACAAGTAGAAGAGAGAATAGACATGAAGGATAAAACCTTCAAATCAATGGTGGTTAAGAATTTTTCTCAGAAATAAATGAATCTGTAACACCCAGAGAATTTAAATCTCTTAAATTCATTATGAAACTAAATGATTAATGTTAAGAAAACCTTATTATTTGGCTTTGGTAATTGTTTCAAGGATATTCCAGAAGTTTGAGAACTTTCTAGTTAAGTTTTAAAAATCTCTTTAGAAAAAGGGTTGACTTTCTAACCTTCAAACTTTTAAATGACAAAACTGGGTCAAACAAACTCGGATTTAGCAAAATTGAAGTCCATTGTGCTTGTATTTACTTTGGACCACCTATGGCCCCACCTACCTTATAAAGACATTCAAAATAAGGCCTAGAACCACCGCCTACCCGACACTTGTCTCCCCATGGTAAACCCAACAGGTACCTTGCCATCCCAAAAGGCGCGCCATCATGATGCCGCCTGAATGCACATTGAAAGCATGTACTGCACAGGCCCTTCCCAAGAGATCAGATGCTAACCACGCGCCAATAAAAACCGCCGGTAGTAGCGCCTCTTTAGACACTACTTGAAGACAAATGAAATGCCAAAATGCCTCACTCCAATCCCTTTGAACGACACGCTCATGCAAATCGTTCAAAAAGAATAGGGACTACTGGAATGGAGGCCCCCAATCTCACTTGGGCTTAATTCTCATTGGCCTACACAAGTATCCCAAGGAAATGAGGCACTCCTAGAATGGAAGGCCCGCAACCTCACTTAGACTTAATTCTCATTGGCCTACGCAAGTATCCCAAGGAAATGAGGCACTCCTAAAATGAAGTGTTGGAACTGGTATCCAAAACTCTAAATTGATTCTTAGGATATTTTAGATGTAATGAATATTGTTTTTTATTCCATGATTTGATTATTGAACATTGGACATACTTATTCTTGTTTTACATAGCATATATGTGGTAGACAATCTCTAAGTTACATTATATTTGATTATGGTGTGATCAATGGTTTTTGTCACACAGAAGACCATAGTCAAACGTCTCTTGTAACTTATTAAATATTGTTAATAGTCATAAGTGGAACCGAAAATTTCACTTAGACTATAACATGTTAATCTTGATGATTTGTCTTAATCCAGTAAAGTAGTGTGGTTTCAGGTTGACATAGTTAGAATTATAGCAAGGTAGGATTATACAAGACTATGCATTGAACAAAACTACGTGCGCCATCATTTCTATAATGACTGTCAAAGAAAATGATGAGCATGTACGACAATTTATGAATATTACTCTAAATCTTGAAAAGTTTGTGAACCAGATGTCAAGTATGGATTACTTTGATGTATCATAGGATGAGACCAATTATGTGGTCACATACTCTTTACGTTGGGTAATCAACATGTAGCATTGTGGAAGATCACTCTTGAAGAAGGAGTCCAAGTCCTTTGTAGGAGAACAAAGAGATAAGGAAATTTTCATTATTTTAGGATCAATAAGAATAATTATCCTATGTCTCGGGCCCGAGCGTTTTCAGTGGTATTTAACTGAACATGTGTACAAGGATGAATTGAATCTCATAGGGTACATTGAGATAAATTAAGAGGTTTAGATCCGGATACTCAAAGAAAGAGATAGGGTGAACAAAATGACAATTAATCATCTTTGGTTCAACCGCGGAATAAATTCCATAGAGGGGTAATATGGTAATTTAATAAGTACGTCATGAATGATTAATTGTTTGTGGTAAAATATGATTTAAAGTTCAATCACATGATTCACATTTATTTAGTAGAATTATTTGTAATTTTTTGTAAAGTTGATGAGTCTTTGGATGACAAGATTTCACAGGACTAAAGCAGCTAAATCTATTTTCCTTCCGGGTCCCTTTTTGCACTGTTGTAAATTGACAAAGTGATTATGAGTTTCAGTTATTTATTTATTGCTTGTGTTTTTATTTAAATAAGATACGGACCATAAATCAATATTTATATTAATTTGGTTTGTTTTATTTATTTAAACATGGGTTAGAGAATTTAATTCTCAATGGTCATTAGTTTGGAGGTGTTTGGGCTAAAGAATTAATTCCTAGAGTACAGTCTACAGAAAATGCGCATTGAGCCTGTAGGATAAAACCAAGGGGCCCAAGCAGTTATAAGAAAGGCTAGGCTAGGGTTAAAACCCTAGCCCTAGGCTTATGGGGATTAAATCCCCTTGTGGTTGTGTGCCCTAGTAGCCGCACAAGGGGAATTAATTCCCCTTGTGGTTGTAATTAATTATTTATTTAAATTAATTACGGGGTTTTAGAATTCTCTTTTTACCTATTTTTCAAGCAGACCTGCAATTATAAATAGAGGCTCAGTCAGAAGTAGAAGATTCACTCATCAGACTTCAATACTACTTCTTAGAATTAGAGAGTGAAATTTTGTAAAAGAGAAATATTTTCTTGCTTCTAGTTGTGAGTCCACTCTCACTGTCATGTTCAACCATCAAAAAGAAGATCCGGATTTATGAAGAACAATGTTCTTCATGTTCTTCATTGTTCTTCATGTTCATCATGTTCTTGGAGTTCTTCAAGCTTTTGAAGATTTTGGAGCTTTTGGTGTTCATGACGTTCTTGGTGTTCTTCGCGTTCTTCAGCTTCGAAGATCATCAACAACAAAGATGTAAAGGTGAATTCAAATAGCCCTATATGCCAAAAGAGAGGCCGACATGATTTGTAAGTAAATCTAACTTATATTTTATTTTAATCTTGTGAACTCAAAAGCATGTTCATCGTGAAATTTATTGCGATCCTAGATCAGCTAGATCTGTTTAAATTTTTTATATTTTGCTACGCAATAGTTTTTGCATGATCCCCAACATGGAGGCTTGGTTCCCTCGAGGTCCACATGACAATAGCCCCCACAGGCCTAGTACATATACCAAGCATGGCCCCAAGGGGCCAACGAGCCCACCAAGACCCAATCATGCGACAGGAGCACGTCTAGGCTAATCACTCACAAAGAATGTGTCAAGAAAAGGAAATCCCATATTAGGCAAGCATTCTCTATGGAAACAATGCGTACATCTACTTAGGAAAGAAAATCCACTAAAAGAGGATAGATTCGTCAACCCTGCAATATCCGTTGAATCCCTAAGAAGGGCAAAAACCATCAAAAAGGAAAGTGGATCACCAATGAAAATTCCTAGCATGATCGAAGGTCAAAATCAAGGGTGATTGACGACGAATTTCCTAGCTCAGGCACAACCAAAGCGACACCCAGCCTATATAAGGTTAGTAGGAGGCTAGGCACAGGTACGCTAATATATGCTCTAATCTCTCTCTCTTGGACAAAGCTCATTTTCCATATCATGTTA
>FXXK01001149.1:15000-60000 GCA_900184695.1 Betula pendula | reverse complement strand
GAAAAAAATAATAATAATTACCTACTTAAGAGTAGGAAGCAAGAAATTATTGACAATCAAGCTCTTTCACTGCAAAATCATTTTTGACATAAAGAAGAAACTGATTCTAAATGAAAGTCTGTAATGGTTTTAATATATCATACTTAGTTCTCATCCAAGGCTTTGAGTGCCTTTGTCTTTTCGTTTTTCCTTTCCAAATAAACATACGCTCAAAGGGCTACATCCACCAGCAAAGTGTCCTATACATGTGTGTATGAGTAAATCTAACTATGTATACAAATTTCAATTAAGCCCTCATACAATTAACACCAAAAAAATTCTAAATGATTATTGCAAACCTCATAAAATGTACTCAATTAAAAACAAAAGAACTAGAATTACCTTCTCTATAAGATATTTGACTGCCACCTTCTCCTATCCAGCTTCATATATATTGCAGTGGGAGTGTATCTATATCAAAATATCAAAAGATCTTTAATCACCTAGAATAGGAAAAGTCTTAAAACCTTCAAAATGTTAAAACCAACAAATAATTGAATTTGATATAGAAATTAGCACCTGTGATTCAATGCAAGCACAAACAGCATAAATGCCCCAGTTTTTGGTGTAATTATTGTAGAGATCTACTTTCACATATCTAACTTGAGGATGCCACTGTCTGGTCCCATGAAAAAAGGTGAATGATCACTTAGATGCATTTATCACCAATATGAGAAGGCTATGCTCCAATGAGCATCGTTTTGTCATGCTCTGAAAATTGACACTTGAAGCCAATGTTTAAAGACATGAACTTATTGTATGTATCACTATTGTACACACTATTGACTATAATCTATTGTGGTTTAAAACATTGAAACAACATAATTTTTTGATATTTTGTACACTGTTTATGCAAAATCATCACTTTACCTAATGCAAATACATTCCTTAGAGTCTTAGACAATCCTCTTTTTTTTTTTTTTTTTTTTTTTTTTCACTTTGGGGGAGGGTACCAGAGCAAGAGAAACATAAGTTCCTAAATTTATTTTCCATTTTTGCTTGGGTTTTTGAGCAAATAAATGGAGAGCTAAAGATAAAATCATGCAAAATACACTTGGGGAGGAACTACATGTATTTAGAAGCAATTCATGAGGACCTCAACAATGAAGACTACGAAATAAAACCCCATTTCATTGTTTAGTTATTATTTTCTGAAAATCAAAGAGAACAATCTAACCATTGACTACACCCTTAAAAGGTCCCGGAATATGATTCCTAGCATCCAACAAAACTAAGGTTTTTTTTTTTTTTTGGATAATAAAGAATAGAAAAAAGTAACTCAAACATACATCAACCCAAGAGAAGAAATATATAACCCAAACATACATAAATAGATTCTACAGCAAATAATACCAATTGAAAGAGAAAAATATACCTTATAGTGGAGAGAGCTCGTGAAGATCAGCTGCTTCTCTCTTCAACGAAAGCTCTTGGAACCGATTAGTATTTTTCCCTTTTTAAACAAATACTTGACTCAAACACAAATACTAAGACACTACACCACACGACCACTCTTCTCTTACGTGAGAAGTTATTTTACAAAACAAATCAAACTCTAGTAATTTGATTTTCCCTCAATTAAAACGGACATCCAATTCTATATGCGTTTTTTAAAAAAATTGCTCTTCTCATGAGCATTCTAGAAAAACTCCACCAAGAACTCTAAAAAAACTCAAGGGGATCAAAACCCCAAAGATCAAAATCAACGAGACAATAAATATCAAGAAATTACTCAAAAACAGAGGAAAAAAAATTGAAATATTGAGCTTAAAAAACATGAACTATGGAGAAAAACTGTTGGGGCTTACCTGGGATGATTGGAGAGGAGAAGATAAATGAAAAGTATTGCTGTGAGGGAAATGAACAAATATTGGGGCTTACTGTGTCTAAAAACAAAATCGTAATCCTCTATCTCGCCCATTTCTTTCTCTGAAAACAAATAGAGCACTTCTCCGGCTACTGTTACAAAGAGATGTTCCATTTTTTTTTTTCCGATTTTTTGTCAGAAAACCCACCTACTCTTCAGAGAGATCCAAATGAACTATAGACTGAAAATCCTCTCTCTTTTCACTCTCTCTCTCACAAATCTCTTACAAAAAAAGAAAATCTAGTTAGGTAGAGTTTTTTTTTTTTTTTTCGTGAGTAATCTCTCTGTTTCTCTCTGTAATGATCGTCTGAAGCTATGGAGGGGAGGTTCAGACGCTACTGCGTAGAAGACTTCCAAAAAAGACCAAAAACAAAAAAAACAAAAGATTATAAGCAATAAATGTTTCGGACATTCTAGACTCCATTTTTTTTTTCTATGATGATGGCTCCACGTTCAAAGTGAAGAATGAACTTTTATATTACGTAAAGACAAAAACGACCAAAATAAAAACATTTATTCCTCACTAGTAAAGTTGGTTCAATAAATGAATGAAGAGCAAAATAGTCATTTAGGGAGGACAACAAAATAGACCTATGAAATGACGAAAAAACATAAGAAAAATTCCTTATTTCAAGCAAAACAATAAGAGAGAGTATATGAATTAAAGACAAAACCGTCTTTTACCATCAAATAAAATATTTTACTGTTTAAAACCCACAACCTCTTTTTATATAGGTTTAAGATTTTAGATCTTTTTTTTTTTAATTTTTTAATTTTGTTTTTTACTTTGGTTCCTAAAAAAATTCAATGTAGTTTGTAACGACCTAGAGAAAAGCGTTAGCCATATCTGCACTATCACCCCAAATATTGATTAGTCAATTTGAAACTTCTCTAGAATTCCTTATAAAGCCTAATTTCACATTGCCTAGTTTCATCTAGTAACTAGACAATGTAAAACTTAGTACTCATAACTATCTTTATAATCACACACTTTATGTGGGCTACTTCTTATTTTCCCAATATAGGACCAGAGTGTTATAAATTCTCTCTCTTAAACTCATGACATTCTTGTTATGAGCCACATTATATATTGCTATAGTACCACATAGCCTGATGTTACTAGGTGGCTCTAATACCATTTGTAACAGCCAAGATAAAAGCGCTAGCCACATCTGCGCTATTACCATAAAATGATTAGTCAATTTAAAACTTTTATAGAATTCATTATAAAATCCAGTTTTACCTAATAATTAGGCAATATAGCTTAGCACTTATAACTATATTTATAAACCGCACACTCTATGCGGGCTACTCCTTATCTTTCCAATATAGAACTAGGTGTGTTACAAACTTTCTCTCTTAAACTCATGACATCCTCGTCATAGGTCACGTCATATAATGCTCTAGTACCACATAGTCTGACGTTACTAGGTAGCTCTAATACTATTTGTAATGACCTAGATAAAAGTGTTAGCCACATCTATGTTATCATCTCAAAAGGACTAGTCAATTTGGAGCTTCTCTACAATTCTTTATAAAGCTCAGTTTCACATACTAACTAGACAATGTGAGATTTAGTACTCATGACTATCTTTATAAATTACACTTTACGTAGGCTACTCCTTATCTTTCCAATATGAGACTAGAGTGTTATAGTTTAGCTATCGTAAAATTAAATTTCTTGTTTCGTCCCTGTTTAGAGTGTACAGACCCATTTAGTTGGGTCGATGTTAGAATAGAAAATGCATTATAACTTAAGAATATTTGAGTGTAACGACCCAAGAAAAAGAGCTAGCCACATCTGCGTTATCACTCCAAAAATACTAGTCAATTTTGAAGTTTCCCTAGAATCACTTATAAAGCCCAGTTTCATCTAGTAACTAGGCAATGTGGGACTTAGCACTCATAACTCTCTATATAAACTACCCACTTTATGTGAGCTATCCTCATCTTCTCAATATGGGACCGGGGTGTTACAAATTCACCCTCTTAAACTCTTGAGGTCCTTGTTAGGGCCATCTTGCAGTGCTTCAATACCACACAGCCCGGCTTTAGTTGGTGGCTCTGATACCATTTGTAACGATCCAGAGAAAAATGCTAGCCACATCTACGCTATCTGTTATACCTGAGATATGATTAGAGAATTTTATGAACTTAATTATGTAAATGACTAACTGAAATTGATAACCAAGAATAAAAAGGTAATTACAAGTAAGAAGAATAGACAAACACATAGAAAAAGCTTAAGGAAAGTTATTTCAGTGGCTTTCCATTCAAACCAGTAATTTCACATTGACCCAATTGGAATAAAATGATCATAACTTTTGATTCCGAACTCCAATTAAAGAAAACTTGGTGGCAATGGAAATATAACTCAAAATGCTAGAACTTAGTATTTCATGAAAATTTTGCAATTCCATCGTATGAGGGGTCAAATTGAGCTTGGCAGAATGTGTTGTTTGCAGCTCATTTGCAGTTGGTCCGGACGAGATTAAACATAAAGGCTCGTCTGCAGTTGGTCCGGACGAACCATGTTACTATTTAGTTAGTAAGCCTTGTTCGTAGTTGGTCCGGACGGCCCATTTATTGATCCGAACGGTAGTACATAGCACTGCGTTATAAATAGCTGAAATACAATTTTTCAGCTCATTTTTTGTCATTTTCTCACTTCCAACGGTCTGAGCTCTCTCCTATCTCCTAGAGTTTGCTCTAAACCCTAAGAGTGTGATCTTTTAAGGCTTTGGTTGTGATTTTTAACGCTGGCAACGCATTTCTTGGTGTTAGATCATTGTTTCTACCAATCATTTGACGTAAATTCTCAAATCCATGACTATGTTCTTAAGATTGAGCTACATATTTCATGCATATTACTTAATCTTGATTATTGGTCTAGGAAATTGTCATATTTGTGGAGTTTGAGCGTTTGATTGAAGTTTCTTAAGTCGGGACTTCGTATCTTTGAGGTAAGTACCAAAAATAGGTATGTTAGTTGGGTTTTAGTTGTGGTTTTGCATGTTGACCCTAGAGATTCTTTATGGGCTAGCTTTGTTAGCTTTTAGATTGTGTTTGAGTCCCATGTATGTTATGGGTTTCCATTGGTTATTTGATTATGTGGTTATAAGTATTTGTTGGTGTATAGAAGTACGTTTTTTGTTATGAATATGCCTATGATCACATATAATGTGATATTGCAGCTTGTTTTGGCTAAAGTGATTGAGTTGATGTCACTTCTTAGCATCAAAGGATTGAGGTGAATATCTTATTCACTGAGAACAAAATACGTTTTATGTTTTCAAAAGGTTTTATAAATGATTTTAGATATTTTATAAATGTTAAACATGTTGAGAAAGAATAGAAGTTTAATGTTTTGAAAGCATGTATTAGTTTATGACAAGATCGAGCCAATCATATATTGTTTTGGAGAATGATTTATTATTACTTGGTACTTTCAATGATTTATGAAATATTTGATGAGATAGTTGTACAAATATCCACCTAAATAAATAGGCGAATAAATGCACGTTTTACTCGCAAGTGCACAAGATCAAAACGATAGTATAATATGCAAGCACGAGATCATTCCCACGAGGATTGGTAAAATATGTTTAAAAAGCAATTCCTAAGAAAATATCTTGAATGAGACAAGATCAAAATATTAAAATGAAATAATAAGAATAAAGGGCTAGGGCTTCGATATCCACCGCTAATCATACTCAAATAAGGTAAACAATATGCACAATGCTACAACAATATCATGATACTCAATGTTTGCCAACCTAAGGGCATGGCATCTACTCCTTAGGCTATTGATCTCCCTGAGCAACAAGTTAGGCATGGCATCTACTCTAACTCTTTTCTTTCTCAAAGGATTTAGCATGGCATCTACTAAGTTGTTCTTCAAGAAAGCATAAAACTATGGAGATCGACAAACACATGGAACCTAAAGCATGGCATCTACTCCGGTTTTCCATGTTGATTAATCCAAGAACCTGTGATGGGGTTCTTTTGTTACTCTATTAGGCCTAGGACTCGGCCATCCAAATTGACCTAAATAACATATCCATACCACAAGCATATGATGATCAAACACATACATGTGAGGAATTCAAGAAAACCGGAAATAATCAAGTTAAGCATCAAAATATGAATTATAGCAAGACAAATTGAAACCTTAAAGAGACATGATTAGGGCTTCAATCGAGCCCTAACTAAAGTGTTAGCTACACATAATTTGGATGAAAACCATCCCCATAAGAAAATAACAAAGAAAAACTAAAAAGAAACAAAGAACTAAGAAAAACCCTTCTTTGAAGCCTTTGATTCTTCTCCTCAAGCTTGTATATTTGTTTTGGAGGACTTAGGGGAGTATTTATAGAGTTTAGGAACAACCCTAGTCAATTTCGTGCACCTTAGGAAGTCCAAAATCGAGTTGGAGTAGGTTTAGGATCTTTCCAAATCGGGTTCTGCCGACTTTACTGTTCAGCGCGCAATATGGCTCGAGCTAAATAGGGATATGGCTCGAGCCAAGTGATGACTCGAGCTAAACATGGATATGGCTCGAGCTAAGTGATGGCTCTAGCCAAATGCAGATATGGCTCTAGCCAAGTGATGGCTCTAGCCAAGTGATGGCTCTAGCCAAATATGGATATGGCTCTAGCCAAATTCTTCAGCTTTTCTCCAACATCTCTTCTAAGTCCGAAACTTGATGGAATTGAGTGCTTTTCTTCCAAAACCTACAAAATAAGGGAAAAACACAAAAACAACACAAAACATCATATTATAATGAAACTAAGAGATTAACATATGTGAATTAAGGGGCTTGAATGTGTAACATTCAGCACTTATCAGATATGATTGATATTGTTATTGTGATTTTGAAAGTGTTGAGATATGAAAGAAATACAATGATTATTGATTACTTTGATGTTTTGAGATGTTGAATTATAATGATTGAGAAATGACTTTGATTTCAATTGTTAAGACATGATTGTTGAGAAAATATTATGTTGAGATTTGATGATGCATAGACATGAAAGCATAAGCATTGATGTATGTGCATGAACATGAATGATGAATAAGATGTAATAAAAAAATTGTAATACCCCGATGTCCCTTTAGGGAGATATTTGTAATTTAGCATACACCGGGATTATTTATCTCACAATTGCTATTTATTTATGTATTTAATACTTTTTAAAAAAATATATATATATATACATTCCGAAAATTTATTTTATTGTATTTTTCTTCTAAAGATTTTTAGGAGACAAAATCTATTTTTCTAACATTATTTCAAATTTTAAATCCATTATTTTCTTTAAAGATTATGGACATCCAAAATTTTCCTTTTTTGCAAAAACCCTACACCATCAGCCGCTTAACTCTGCGCCGTTCCTCTTTATCTTTATTGTTCCTAAATAAATAGAAAACGTGAAAAACCCTACCAGCCTCCTTTCTTTTCCCCCTCACACGTTTTTGGCTTGGACAGCTCTCTCTCTCAATTTTCTCTCCTGTACTGAGAAGTAAGTTGCATCTTCTCTCATCTCTTTCTCTCTCTCCATGGCTATTGATTTATTGTTTTGGAAAAGCATGAGCCATGTTTTTTGTCTTGTAGTGGCACACACCTTGTCTTCACGTGTAGTAAGGAATTTCCCTTTTCTTTTTTGTTTATGCCAATTTTCCTTCTTACACCTATGTACGTGAATATTGTCTAATAAAACAATTTCTTTTTCAAAAATCAGCCAACGTTTTAGCATATATAAAAAAAAAAAAAAAAGATTGTTACTTGTTCAAATTCACTTCCTAGGGACACCACACACGCGTGCGTCAACTTTTTATTTTAGGTTAAAATTTTATATATATATATATTTGGGAGACATTAATATGGACATAGTCTATTACCTCTCTGTGAGGTGTAATCCGAAAGAGTATAGGCAATATTTGTTGTATAATTTTTATAATGATTAGAATGATAAAACCATAGATTATTCCCTTACACAGAGCCCATTAGGAACCAATTATGTCATTTATTGTTCTTTTGAAATGATTTATTTTCTAGCCTAGGGCTAACATAGTTAAGTTATATTAACTCAGGTATTTGATAGTACCGGTCAGTCTAATTAGCTGCAATATCGAGGTAAGGAAATTCTTGACCCTTTTAAGTGTAGTTTCATTGCATGATTTAATTTTAATGCTCTATTTACTTGATGCAAAAATATATTATTTTATGAGTATTTTTATATTTATTTGACATGATTATACATGCATGAAACATTTTTATAAAGATGTTTTTAATTTCTAAAATTACCTTTTGGTCACTCAAATTGGTATGGGTACGACGTTCGACTTTTGTGACAATTTTTGTAAGAGGAAGGTGATTGTGATAATGAGATTCTATTTTGGGAAGTTTTAAATAAGAAAAGTTTATAGTGAAAAGAAAACCCTCCCACCTGTTGTCCTAGACAGTTTCATAAGAAGTAAAGGAATGAGAAATGATTTATCACGATAAGGACACGGGTGTGGAGGAGATAATTTTGGCCCCATAAACGTTTACAATGTATGAGCTTGGTACCATTGCTTGAGATGGAAGCGCAACCGCTGAAGGACATTGAGAAGGCGGTAATCCATCAATATGTCATGCTAAGTGCACCTCGATTAATTAGCTGACGGGCAGGGCTGCGGCCACAGTCACTGCCATGGTCACAAGGACCGCGCAACCCTAGTACACAGGACGTAATAGTGTACATGGGCCTTAATATGAAACTTAATGTGATGATCTATAAATATGATTATTTTACAAAGAATATGAATATGCTTTATGATTACTGTATTGACGATAGACTATTTATAAACTAAGAGGTTGTACGTATGTATCATATGATATATATTAAATATGCTTGCAGTGATTTTTAGATGATGTTATTTTCCGAATATCTATTTGAAAAGAAAATGAAGTTAACTCAACCGTTTTATGGTTGAGGGTTTTCTTACTGAGCATTTCTCGCTCACCCCTTACTATGTTTTGTTATCAGGTTATGAGCAAATGGGTCTAGGAGGTCGGAATGGGGGCGAGGCTTTCTAGGACTCCATGCATTATTTTATTATTAATCTGCTTATAATAAGTGCTTTAGCACAGTTTCCATAGCTATGGATTTTTCAATAAGGAACAATGTATTCTTTCGACTTATCGTTTCCGCGATTTTTAGAGATTCATATTTTATATGACTATTAATTCATTTTGTTAATGCATTACTCATTTCATTTAGTTATCGCTTTGGTAGACCTTATTAATCTTTGCACCTCTGCGATGGTAAGTTGACAAACCTAAACCTCCATGGGTTGGGGGTGTTACAAAAATGGTGTCAGGGAGTTGTCCCAAATGCACGAGATCATTGAGTTGTCCCAAAGGCCCAAGGCTAGAGAATTGTCCCTTAGGCCGATGTGTGCAGTTTGCTAGGGAGGTGTCCTTAAGGTGGCTATACACATAAGTAAAGATGAATTATACATTGCATTGTTATTGATGATTTATATGTGTATTGGTTTATGAGGAATTTCATGCTAGATGTATTGGTATGCATATGAGGTTGAATAGAGCAGCACATATGTATACGTTTATAACTAGTTTACATATGATGATTTGTGGAATTTGAATCTAAATGTACTTGTATGTATGTAGTCCAGGACTTAGAGTGAACAGAATGCATATATATTTGTATAGTTGGATTTGATATATTGTACAAAGTTATGTATTAGATGAGCTTATATGTATATGTATCCAAGCATATTTTTGAGCAAATGCATACATTCACAGTTATATAGTATATTTCAAAATGTTTTATAAATGCGTTGTTTACTTCATCGGCTGCACCAAAATTGAATAAATGAGATAATATTTTTATGAAGTTGAATAGCTGTTATTGTAAACAATCGCAGAAATAGAAGTTTGACTCAATACGAAAACTTAGTGATTATTATACAAACTGAGACCATGAACTTATATATCCGCTATGCGGACGTGATTAACCCCACGACCATGTAGATGATGCTATTATTGCATGTACTGAGGAACTAGATGAAGATCTAGTGGCTGCGTATTTGGGATATAACTAAGGGAAGTGTACGCCGGATGCCTTTTGTATAGACTTTAGTAGTCTAGTTTTTTGTTACATCAATGTGTTGTATAATTTAAACAGGTTGATGTATTTGGCTAAGCCGTATGTGGTTTTTTGTTAGCCAATTTTTTGTTGTATAGTTGTTGTTGTTCAAAACTTATTTAAAATAGTTTATGTCAGTTCCAAATTATGACTCTTATTTGTTATGTTATTTATTTTCTGTTGCGTGTATGTTGTTAACTCTGATGTAATATGCTCAGATTATGAGTTGATGATGTGGGTTTTACATGGGCCTCTATGATGATGTAGTTTCATTTAAAAATAATAATAATAATATATGTGTTATGAAATCGGATCACCACACTATCACCTCAAAAGGACTAGTCAATTTTGAAGTTTTCCTCGAATTACTTATAAAACTCAATTTCACCTAGTAACTAGGCAATGTGAAACTTAACACTCATGACTCTCTTTATAAACCACATACTCTATGTGGGTCATTTCTCATCTTTCTAATATGAGACCGAAGTGTTACAAATTTGTAACGACTCAGAAAAAAGCACTAGCTACATTTGCGCTATCATCCCAAAAGGACTAGTCAATTTTGAAGTTACCCCTAGAATCATTTATAAAGCTCAATTTTACCTAGTAACTAGGCAATGTGAGACTTAGCACTCATGACTCTCTTTATAAACCACTCACTTTATGTGGGCTATTTCTGATCTTCCCAATATGAGACCGAAATGTTACAAACTCCTCCTCTTAAACTTCTGACATCCTTATTAGAGTCACGTCATGAAGTGCTCCAGTACCACATGTCATGGTGTTACTATGTGGCTCTAATACCAATTTGTTACGACACAGATAAAAGCATTAGCCACACATATGTTATCACCCCAAAAGAACTAGTCAATTTTGAAGTTTCTATAAAATCACTTATAAAATTCAGTTTCACCTAGTAACTAAGCAATGTGGGACTTAGCACTCATGACCCTTTATATAAACCACATATTCTATGTGAATTATCCATCATCTTTCCAATATGGAACCAGAGTGTTACATTGAACATAAAAAAATTATTTCAAAATGACTTGAGTTTTAATGGTTGAGGGTTGGTGTGCCATGTAGGGAGGAACTCGAACACCCACAGAATTTTATATATATATATATATATATATAATTCATTGCTTAGAGTAATTACTGAGATTTAATTTATTTTATCACATATAGATACACACAATGAATTTTCAGACAAGGGAGAATTCTCTCTTTAATTGAAATTCTTATGGTTAATTAGGAAGATTGCAACTGAAATTACAAAATTCTCTTGGTTAATTAATTTATTAATCCTAGCATGTTTTCTCTAAAAGAAAATTTTAGAATTAGTTTTGTAGAATGTATTAAAATTTATCAAAAGTAAATCACATTATGAAATTTCAACTAAAGGAGATTTTCCCCTAGCCGAAAATTCTTACGTGAAGCCATTTTTGGAATTGATGATTCTTCATCAATCAAGAAAATTACATTATTTATTGTTATTGATTTTTGAAAAAATTAGTTTCTTGAAAAATTTTGGGAAGAAAGGAGTTATAATCAGTTTTCTAAAGAGAATTTTTAGAAAAAAATAAAAAAAAAAAGTTTTTCTTAAGCTTTTGATCAATTTAGTTAGAAGTTGGGCCTTAAAATATGTTTTAGTATTTTAGGCCAAATTGGATTAAGTTAAGAGTGTTTTATTTTGGGCCTTAGTTAGTTGAAAGGGTCCAAGTGGGCCAATCATGACAATTTCCTATCAAGTGAAACTTAGAATCCATTAAGAGAGAAAGGGCCCAATTAAGTTGGGTAATTGTTCATTGGGCCTCTTCTTATGAGACTCAAGGTTAGTGCAACCTAAAGTGGATTGACTAAGTCCATAGAATAGCCCAAGTTAGCCTTTTCAAAAACAGAAAGAAAATAAATAAAATAAAAAGGAAAAGGAAAAACAAAACCTATAGGCTCAGTAAAGAGCTTTTGTAGGCTTGTAAAAATTGGAAAGAATTAGTTATGTCCACTTAATTTAGGGTTAATTAATTGTTAACTAAGGTAGTTCTTAGTTTTTTTTTTTTTTTTTTTTTTTATTTTTTATATTTTTTTTATTTTTTTTTATAGGCAGGTAGTTCTTAGTTAGACGTGAGACTAGTGTCTAACTAAACTTCATTGGTTCAGGTGTTTAGCATACGATTAGCCTCACTAAGCTTAAAAATCGAGGTAAATGTATAGTGTAACCCTTCCAAATAAGGGCTATAAACGTCATTCTTAATAATCCTTATCCCTACCTGCATGAAGATGGAAATCGGATACTCTCCGGTTCAAGGAGCTGATTCCTTAAAAGAGAGGAATAAAATTATCCAAAAAAAGAAAAGAAAAGAAAGTGAAATAATAATTTTACTCTTCTTTTTTAGGAAATGGTTCCACTCTAGTTGATAGAGATGATTCAATCTATTGGTGTACATATATACTTATCCCTCATCCAGTTTAAATTTTGTACGGTTATTTATTTATTATTATTAATATAGTCATCCACAGTCTGACCCACTGAGCATCTATGTATATCTGTTTTTTGGTCATCTTATTTGGGATATCTTTGTAGTTCAAACCCTCTGTTTAATACGCATATTAAAAAAAAAAAAAAATCTTTGTTTAGTAACTCATTTGGCTAAAAGAAAAAAAAATTGCTACTTGCTATACAACGAGATTAAAAATAATATTTTCTATAAATATCTAATAGCAAAATCTTAATAAATCCATTGAAAAAGAGTAATTCTATATATTACATTTTTATTTCACAAATATTCTGCAATGTTCATGTGACAATCACAATCAACATTGGATTTCTTTTTTTAAAAAAAAAAAAAAAATTGACAATGACTCATCCAAGGGTTGGTTGGAACTACCACGTCATATTGTGTGATAAATTTGTAATTTCTAACATTACTTATTGAAAAAAGAGTTGAATACACTAAAAATTGTGGTCAACTAAAAGAGTAATGATACATGTCAATTCTATGTCTTTCTATTTGTGATAGCCTCATATTAAATTTTGATCTAATAGTAATTTTAAAAGCCACATCAATTTTTTTGTGGACACAAAGGAGACATGAGAGTGACGTATATGATGTATCATTACTCCAACTAAAATAAAAGCAAATTTAAATTTTTAAGAAACTTGCTAAATTGGTCCATGTAGTTTACGGTTGTAACAAATAGTTCTCTATAGTTTAAAAAGTAACTAAACACTCTTGGGAGTATGAAAAAAAAAATCAAATAGGTCACTACTATTAAAAAAGTTAACGAAATTCGTTAATGTGTCACATTAGCACTAATTATATTGTGACATTTGTCAATTATAATAATAAAAAAAACGTATGAAAAAGTATTTAAAATATATAAAATATAAAACGAAAAGGAAAAAATAGGAAAAAAGAAAAAGAAAAAAAAGGATGGGTGGTCAAGAGCTATCCCCATTTGGCCATACCATCCCCTTCTTCTTCTTTTTTTTTTTTTTTTTTGTATTATCTTATTTTTAATTTTTAATATTTTTTTTTATTGTAAGTAACATGTGTCACAATATAATTAGTGTTTATGTGGCATGTTAGCAGATTCCGCCAACTTTTCTAATGGTAATGACCAATTTTTTTTTTCTTATTTCACGAAGTATTTATAATCACTTTTTAAACTCTAAAAAACTATTTATCTTTGATCACAAACCAATCAATTTTACAATTTTCCCTCAATTTCATTAAAGTGCTTTCTTTTGTCATAGTGATAGTTAGTAACCGTTATGTCATGGATTAAACAAGAAAAATGGAATATACCAACTCTACTTTAGAATAAAGTAACCACTTGGAAAGCCAAAAATCTCATGTTATTAAGATTAAAAATTTGATTGGTTTAAGAAATAAGTTGGGATCTACATGCTCCAAATAAGTGGATTCGACATTTTAATACTGTCTTAATTTTCGTGTTATTCTGACAACTTAAATAACAAGGAATCTTGATCCTTTCGCTCTATATATGTGAGATCAGGAGGCGGAACTATGGTTTTAGATGTGGGGACGGAATTAAAAAAAAATAGGGGATACAAATTTGATTTTAAAATAATTATAAGAACTTTTTTTAAAAATAATTTTGAGAAACATTTTGAAACTTAGAGGATTGAATCCCACAAACCTCTTAATAATTTCGTCCCTGCGTGAGATTGCAAAGCATGCACAACATAACCGTAATTAGTACAATATTTGGAAAAAGACGATTTCCCGCTCCTTTCTTTATCCTACGATATGCTTATCTAGGAAGCTTATTCTGGTTCTGCTCTAGGAAGAAGGAAGAGCCTTGCTGACTCCTCTGCACCGCCGCAACACCTACTACTTCCAAATTTGCCTTGGGTTTTAGATTTGGCTTTTTTGAAGTTCGATTTGTCATCCTCCGTCAAATGCGTCCATCAACACACCTCACCATTGTCTTCATCGGCCTCCTTGCTCCCTGTTGCTGCCTCCCGTGCCTCTGACTAGTAGTCATGCACCTGTACGTGGATCTCAAGCGCTTGTACGCCACCGTCGTCTCCTCCCCTAATGCTACCAATTTATGGGTTTGGAGTTGTATTTCTGTTATTATCTTTGTATTTTCTGTTTTGTGTTGTTTTCTTTGGGCTTTTGCTTTGCTACTAGTGTTTGTTCCCTTCTTGTGTGCGGTTATGTGGGATTCCTTTTCATCAATGGCTCATTTTCACTCTTTCAGTGCATGTTCTCTTGCTGTCAAGCGTTTTTCTTCTTGTTGCAGCTACTGTTTTGTAACGCTCCAAGAATTTAAATAACTTGTAATTAAATTCATGGTTTGTCTTATAACTTTAATTATTCAATTAAGACTCAGAGATATCTCTATTTTCCTCGTGAAGAGAGAATATATAAATACTGGCTTGAGGATCACCTTATACATAAGATTAAATTATTGGATTAATCCGGGGTAATTGTCCTTAGGGTATCTAAATCAATTAACTGATAACTGACTGAATTCCCTATTTAACCATTTATCAGAGTAAATTGCGGAATAGTTTATCTGAGTACATAAGTAGTAAACAATAATATAATCAATAAATATGGGCACAAAGCCTTACATCTAGAAAATCAAACCTGAGCATATTAATTGCCGTGTTGATACCGTAATCCTGGTGAGACTCCCAAACGGACAAATCCCTGAGGGTTGGTAAAATACTGAAGTATTTTACAGGAAAAAAAGTAACTGAATTAGTCCACTGACTTAGTGAGAAAAAATAGTATGAAACTAGTTTGTAAAGTGAGCCATAAGTGCAATTATAAAATTGATATTTGTAACATGAGGTTTTTGCAAATGATATGCATTATCCATGTTATTATGCCATTTAGGAAAAGATAGTGATTTTATTTAAGAAATGATGGCATAATTTTGGCGATCAAGCATTAGGATTTTAATGCATAAAATCATGCTATACATAAAATATATTATGTCATATGTTAACAATATGGTCTACTCGAGACATTACCCCCTCTCAGAAAGGTTTACACGTCCCAAAAGACTTCTGGTATAATTTCGATGTCCCGGACATTGCGCAAACATACTGTTTTATACTAGCAGTCCGAACGAGTCCAACCTCAGGTAGCCCACACTAACTAGGCAAGCCGTAACGATGACCCAACTCAAAGAATGATTCGCTAGTCACTAAACGTAACCATTAGATATATGACCCTCATCATAAAAGAAAACATTTAACCATAAAATCAATTTATATTAATAGTAAGATCATGACCGTTCTAGCGCATGTACCGGTGTACTATAACCTTACTATGTAAGTATTGTTTATTTATTTCAAAAGTAAGGATATTTAAATAAGCAAATAACGTCATATCATAAAAGCGGTAAACTTGATCATAAAGATAAATGTATTCAGTCATTTGACATATCACACTCTTAAAATCACAATTTCATACTCAGTTATTTACTTACCTTGATTACTCATCCGAAGTCTCAGTCATCACGTGTTATACCCGAGATATGATTAGAAGATTTTACAAACTTAATTATACAAATGACTTAGTGAAAATGATAGCTAAGAGTAGAAAGTTATTTTAGTGATTTTCTATTCGAATCAGTAATTTTAGATTGATCATGCTAAAGTAAAATGGTCATAACTTTTTACTCAAAACTCCAATTGAGACAAAATTTATGTCATTGGAAAGCTAACTCAAAATAATACAACTTCTTAGTTTATGAAAATTTACAATTCCATTGTTTTGATGGTCAAATCTGCATCGTCCGCAGAAAGCGTTTCAAGAGGTTATTCCACTTGAATCAGTAATTTTAGACTGACCTAGCTGGAGTAAAATAATCATAACGTTTGACTCAAAACTCCAATTGAGGCACAATTTATGTCATTGGAAAGCTAACTCAAAATTATACAACTTTGTAGTTTATGATTTTTTCCAATTCCATCGTTTTGGAGGTCAAATTAGCCTGGCCATAATCATCATCCACAGTTCGTCTACAGTTGCGTCCGGACGAACTTTGCTGCCTCTCAAACAATAGGTTCCATCTGCAGCCTGTCCGCAGCTAGGTTCGGACTTCGTGAACAGTAATGCAATATATAAAGGCTAAAACATGAATTTTTCAGCTCATTTTCTCATTTTTCTGAACTGGAACGAATCGGAGCTCTCCCCTCTCTCCTAGGGTTTGCTCTCAACCTTAAGAGAGTAATCTTTTAAGGCTTGAGTTGTGATTTCTAATATCGGTAACGCATTCCTCAGTGTTAGATTATCGTTTCCACCGATCGTTTAAGGTAAATTCTCAAACTTAAGTCTATTTTCTTAAGATTGAGCTAAACACCACTTGCATGTTGCTAAATCTTGATTATTTGTCTAGGATTTTGTCACATATGTGGAGTTTAAACGTTGAATCAAAGTTCTTTCATCCGGGTCTTCGTTCATTGTGATAAGTATTAAGTTAGCTTTATGATTTTAGTTAAGTTTTGTTATGAAGCATGTTAATCCCTAATAAATTGTCATGGATTAACTCTAGTAGCTTATGGAATCATGTTATGAGTTCCATTAAGCCTTGAGTATTAAGGATTAAATGCTTATTAGGTTATAAGTACTTATTGATTAAGTTTTGAGTTATAGATAGTATTCAAGATTTGCATACAATGTGATATTGTAGCTTCTTATGGTTTAGAGGTTGTGTTGGTGTCCAATAAGCATCAAAGGATTGAGGTGTGTAATCTTTACTCACTGAGAACAAATTACATTTTATGTTTCGAATGATTTTATAAATGATTTTAGATGTTTTAAAAATACTAAACAAGTTAAGAAAAAATAGAATTTTAATGCTTTTAAAGATTATTTAAAGCTATGGAAAAGTTGAGCTATTCATATGTTCTTTGAGAATGATTTATTATTATTTGATACTTTCAATATTTTATGAAATATTTGATGAGATATGATTGATATTATTGTTATGATTTTGAAAGTGTTAAGATATGAAAGAGATACTATGATTATTGATTACTTTGTTATTTTGAGATTTTGAGCTTATGATGAATGAGAATTGATTTAATTTCAGTTGTTGAGACATGATTATTGAGATTTGTAAATGCATTGACATGAGCATGTGCATTGATGTGTGAGCATGAACATGGGCTAATACTCAAAAGATAAAGAAGAGGGCTGAGCCCATAAGATGAAAGTTAAAGAAGAGGGTTGGGCCCATTACGGACAAGTGCTTAGGCTAGGTCCGTTATGCACGAGGCTAAGGAGTTGTCCCTAAGGCCGATGTATGCAATTGCTCGGGTTGAATCCATTAAGCATACTGTACACATTACGAAAGTAAAGGAAAGTGAAAGATTAAAGCATGCATTGCATTGTTATTGATGATTTATGTGTATTAGTTTAAGAGGTATTTCATATTAGATGTATTGGTATGCATAAGATTCTCAATGGGAAAGAACTTATGTATACGTTTACAGCTGAATTGCATATGATGTTTTATGGCATTTTATTATGTACAAAATATGCATTAGAGGGTTTGGATGTATATGTATCTAAACGTATTTTGGAGCATATGCATATATTCACAGCTATATATATAATGATTCAAAATGCTTTATGAATGTGTTGTTTACTTCATCAACTACACTAAGTTTGATTAATGAAATAGTAATATTTTTATGAAGTTAAGTAGTTGATAATGAGAACAATTGCATAAAAACAAGTTTGGCTCATTGCAAAAACCCTCGGGGGAGTCTTCATTCTTTATAAACTGTTGACTCACCATTTCTTTTTTTCTTCCCCTATGTAATCATGGATGACCTCTACGATTACATAGATGATGCTATTATTGCAGGTATAGCGGATCTTGATGAAGATCCAGTGGCTGCCTACTTGGGCTATCATGTATGAGGGTGGTGTACGCTCATTGGATATTTTGTATAGACTCTTATAGTAGTCTAGCTTGTGTTACATCAATGTGTTGTATAATTTAAATAGGTTGATGTATTTGACTAAGCCATATGTGACTTTTTGATAGCCATTATTTTATTGTATAGCTGTTGTACAAAATTGTTGTAAATAGTTATGTCAGCTCCAAGTTATGTTTCTCTCACATGTTATGTATTTATTTCCGTTGCGTGTATGTTATTAACTCTGATGTGATATGTTCAGATTATGAGTTAATGATGTGGGCTTTACATGAGCCTCTGTGACTATTCGGTTTCATTTCAAAAAATATATGTGTGATGAAATCGGGTTGCCACATCACATACCTCCCGTTAATTGTAAAATAACCCAACAATATGCTAAGAACATAATTACTAGCTAATCGTGGAGTATGTGTATTCTTTGTTTTAAAACCCTAATTTTGGCATTTTTGGTTTGTAACGCTAAAGTATTGTAATTAAGGATTAAAATTTTGTATTAAAAGTCAAGAGTAAAAAGATAATTAAAAGTAAGAAAAATAAACACTTCGAAAATGACTTAAAAATGAAAATTGACCTTGGATGTCTGGATGGTGGTATTGTCGTTCGGACGGTAGTCACCCAAAATGGAACGTCTGTAGTCCGTCTGCAGCGGTCCGGACAATCTTGGCTGCTATTCAGTCAATAGCGATCGTCTGTAATGTCGTCCAGACGGTCTTGGTTGCTGTTCAGTCAGTAGCAACTGTCCGCAGCAGCGTCTGTGGTGTTGTTTGGACGATCCTCTGTTGCCGTTCACTCAGTAGGGATCGTCCACACCTCGTCCGCAGCATGGTTCGGACGGACCATGTGTCTTGTCGTCTGGACGGGCCACTTCTCGGTCCGGATGGTGATACTATTCACTCATTTATAAATAGGTTGACGTGATTTTCAGCCACTTTCCAATTTTTCTCTCTTTTTTCGCGGTTTTCTCTCTTCTCTCTCATAGGGTTTATACTCAAACCTTCGGTATTGATCTTGGAGAGCCTCCAAACACATTCTAACACCGGAATCAAGATTCTTAGCGTTGGAAACCTACTTCCATCGATCGATTCAAGGTAAAAATTCTTGAAACTCTAAATTCTCAATGCTTTGGCTATAATTTCGAATGTATAGCTTAGTATTGATTATTTTCTTAGGATTTTCGTTGGTTTGTGCCTTCTCTACACCGGTTGAAGTTCCGCGGTGCACAACTTCAGATTCTTCAAGTTTTGAACTAAATGTCTAAAATCCTAGGTTTTTCCATAGTGAGTATTATAGAGTTTTATGATGTCTAACCCTAGTAATTCACAAATGGTTAGTCATATAGATGATTTTTATGCTATTTGGAACCTTAGAATTCTATGGGTTGCTTATGGCTACATTGATACTTGTGTTTTCAAGTATCATAGTTATTGGTTATTTGAATTTGAGTTAGAATGTGTAGAGTTATTGATATTATAGCATTGTATTATGCAACGGGCATTGTTAGAGCATTTGGGTTAGAAATCAACAACAAGCAGAATTAGTAAGTATTTATACTTACTGAGAATGATACACACCATAAAATGTTTTGTGTTTTGTTTTCAATGTTTAACAGATGTTGTACTTGCTAAACAAAATAAATATTTTTATGGAATTTTGAAGGAATAATATGATGGTTTAAAAGACGAACAGATGTTATTTTATGATAGCATATGATTTGTGTTTTCGATTATTTTCTTAAGATTTATGATGATTTGACGAGTGATTGATGATGAGTTTTGATGACTTATTGATGTTTTATGATTATGGCGAAATTTATTGACATGTTGAGTTTTCATGATGTTTTACTGATTTTGATAATGAGAAAAAACTATGGCAAATATTGATGCTTATTATTTAAGAGCTTATGTATGAAGAACATAAGAGTGTATGTAAAATCGTGACACAAGGAATGTGAAAGAAAAGCTAAGCATAAGAGTAATGAATGGCAGCCTGGTGAGGGCTACAGCTACTGTTGGCATAAAACTTACCTTGAAGTCATGGCGTAAGACCTGCCCAGGGGTCATCCATAAAAATGCAAAATGAGTAGTGTGGTTGGCGGCCGAGTCCAGTGACGCAAAGTAAGACGTCTTGGGACGAATTCAACACATACAAAGTTACAAACCATTGCATGACGATTTTATGATTGATTTACGAGATGATTATATGATGATTTTATGATTGAGTTATGTGATGTTTATATGATGATTTATGTTTTATTGATCATAGACGTATTAGTATGCATATGAGGTTTAATGGGTGATAAGTGCTGAATGTTACACATTCAAGCCCCTTAACGGACATATGTTAAGCCTTAGTTTGTATTGTAATTTAATATTTTGTTTTGTTTTAGTGTTTATTTTATTTTGTAGGGCTTAATAAAGAACACAAACAATTCTATCAAATTCGGGCTGAAAATACATCAACTTTTGCAAAGTTGATGACCAATGACCTTTGCGCACTCTTTTGATCATAACTCTTAGCTCAAAACTCCGATTGAGGCAAAGTCAAGGGCATTGGAAAGAGGACTCAAAGAGGAACAATTCATCAAGCCAAAGCTGAAGCAGAAAACAGACGCTCAAGCGCCTAAAACGAGGATCGAGCGTCAGCAGCCTGTTTTCGAGCGTCAAAAAGTGGCGTTTGAGCGCCATCGCTTCCAGATCAGTTCCGTCACTGACCTTCGTGTACTGTTTTGACCATATCTCTTAGTACACAAATCGTATTGAGTCAAGGTTAGGGGCGTTGGAAAGAAGACTTCTAGACGCACAAAAGCTATTTTATGTGAAAGATCAGATTCGGACGTCTTGAGGGTCAAAAATACCGGTGAAGTTCAAGAATCTTCTGGAAGCGAAAATATCAACAAATATCTGAAATCCCAGAAAAGTTATCAACAATTGCAGCTTAAGGGATGAATGTGGGCGCCCAATTCACTTCCTAGAGGACTCCTAAACAGCTGGAAGATAGATCTTTAGCTTGATCTTTCCTTAAGAAAGATCAAGGCTCCTTTGCCTCTATATATGTGTTCTGGCCGAGAGAGAAAAAAAAAGGAGAGGCAGGGTGTTCTGAGAGTTCTTCCTAGTGTGTTTTTGTTGTAGTTTCTAGTTTATTTTCATTTATTTTGCTTTGTACATAGTGTAGAACTCAACCCATAACTCCAATACTCATTAGGAAATGGATTTCTTCAATTTCAATGAAGAAATCCAAATCCTTGAGGGGATGATTCCTATTTAGGGTTTGAAGTAATTTTTCCATGGGGTTATGAGTTGAGGTTGATGGTATTTAGCTTTAGATTTTTTTTAAATGGTATGATGATTGCATTTCCAAAGGATTTGTTCTTAATGATTATACCATTTGAGATGAAAATTGTTCTTTGTCTATGAGGAATTTTTTGAGTCTTGAATGATTTCCATGCTATGCAATGGTACTTGTGACATGATTTTATGTAAGTTTGATAGGGTATGCTAGGGACCACGACTCAATCTGCACTTAGAATAACTTAGCATAGGTGGAAAGTGGAGTGGAAACCTATGATACCTTATGCTTATGTCATGAAATTGTGTAGGCTTTTGAGAGAACTTATATCGCATGCTAGGGAACACGAGTTATCTCACATGTAGTTTAGTTTCATGTCATTTAAGTTTATGTCATTTAGGTGAGTGACTAGTGCGAACTATGATGCTTTATCATTTTCTTTTGATAGTAAATTCTTGTTGAGATCGTTGTAAGGATTGACAACCTTTACACGCTCATATTATACCTTTGTTAAAGATCTCATGCTAGATACAATCTGCATTCTACCTTTATCTTTACTTTACATGTCATTTACATTTATGTCTTTTTACATTTAATGTCTTTTTACATTTAATGTCATTTACATTTATGTCATTTAAGTTTGTGTCATTTAAGTTTATGTCTTTTTAGTTTTTAAAACAAAACCTTTTGTTTTCACAAGTCAAGTTAGAGAAAACCTCGAAAGCTTGATAAACCGACCATCACAGTCTCTGCGGACGATACCCTCTTTTAGAGCTATCCTACGAGGATACGATCTATCGCGAGCGGTTTATTATAAATTTTAAAATTTGGTGCGCGCTCGCGTGCGTATCAATGGGAAAGCACATATGCATATTTTTACGGCTAGCTGTATATGAGATTTATGTTTTATTGCTTAGATGTGCTTATATACTTGTGTTTCACCCATAGGGAAATGAATGTTTGTATATGAATGTAGCTGAGTTATATGATATATTTATAACATAGTTGAGCACGTATGTGTATTAGTACAGGCGGGAGACTGAAAGGTACATGTATGTACTTAATTATTATTATATTTTAGATGTTTATGACTACATGTGTTTACTTCATCAACTACATGTTTCAAAATAAATGTCATACTTCTAGTAGCTGTTATTGTAAACTTATGTGTTTAATACTTCGGTTCTTTACAAAAACTCAGTGGATTTTTATTCATTGAGACTATTGACTCACTCATTTTCCTCTCTGCCTATATAATCATGAATGACCTCTATGGTTATATAGATGTTGATGCAGGTACTGAGAGTCTAGATGATGATCTCGTAGCCTACTATCTTGGCTATTACGACTGACGTTGTGGGATATAGTTATTTTGTATAGATTTAGCTATTAGTTTATTATTTTGTATATGGTTGTGATATGTTCACAAACATTATTTTGTATATTGGCTCGTGTCGCATGTGTCACGATTGTATAGCCATTCTTTTGTATACGCTGTCACGTTGTAAACTTTTAATTATTAGAATTTTTATTATCAGCTCTATATGTATTGATTACTCCTTTGGTATATAAATGCTTTCGCTCAGTTATATATAAATGTAATATGTGATTCTGATGTAATAGATGTAATCTCATGATACGTTGCAAGATATATGTATGACAGGTGTTTCTATCACCCTGTGGCGATTTATCGGTTCATAATTATTGTATGTTTTAAAATATTATATAATATATATTAATATATATATATACATATATAGCTACCGTGTAATTATAGATCGGTTACCACATGGTCACAATCTAAATTTGACACGATTATCGAATGTTTGATCTTCTGAAGATCGAACGTTCGATAAAGAACAATGGAACGTTCAATATAGGTCCAGAATATATGAAAATCTAAAAAACCTTTACCAAACCTAACCACAACTATACCTAGACTCAAAGCAGTGTTAAGGAACATAGAAAACATGTATTTTAAAAGGTAAAATATAAGGTCATCTATTCTATCAAAATCTTTTGGAGAGTTAACACAAAAGTCTTTAAATCTTTACAAACATTTTAAAAACAAAAACATGGTTACATTATACATATAATAATGAAAGGTATTATAAATAGGAGTAAAGATTGGAAGTTTACCTTTGGAGAAGATGATCTCCTTCAAATGGAAACTCCTCTCAAAATATTTTCCCAAGCCTATGAAAATAGGTCTCTAGAGTGTTTGGACGAAAAAAATGGGAAATTTGTACAAGGGGAGGGTATATTTTATAGGAAAATGGGATGAGTTGCTGGTCCCCTACGAAAAATTCATTTTGGGACATAATCAAACGTTCGTTGTATGTTATCGAACGTTTGATCTATTTTTATCAGAGAATCTAGGGTTTTTCATCGAATGTTTAATAAAAGCATTGATCATTTCATAAAAGTTACTTGAATGTTCCATAAAAGCATCGAACGTTTGATGTACCGTACTGACACCTGTTCTGAGCATGCGCAGGCTTGCAGAGAACGTGATTGTACTATTTATCGAACGTTTGATGGTGTCCATCGAATGTTTGATTGTTGTCTTTTCTGAAATAAAATATTATTTTAATGCCTTTTTTCGAGAGGAGTATGTATTTTAAATAAAATATTTTGGAGCATTACATGTTTAGGTTGTTCCATTCGAGAAACTTTGCCTTTCTTAACCGCCGTTCGTGGCGGTATCAATTCTTGCAATGGGCTAGGTCATTTGCTTGACTCATTTTCAATAATTTTAGGTATTTTTGCACTGTTTGATGGTTGTTTTCAGACTTTTGTTTTGGTTGCTCATCCTTTTATTTTTATTGTTTATGTAATTTCCCTTTTCTCTTTCCTTGAATTGAATAGAAAAAAAATACAATATTTAAGTTTTCGAGTAAAGGTCAAATGCTATACTATGTCTTATGAGTAATGTTACATACTCAATTTTAATTCCACTCTCATCTCACTGGGCTGATGTGATAATGTTCAGTACTCCTTAAAAAAACATCTATTAAAATAAAAAAAATTTAAGAGGTGATAGGCATAGTCATATCAACCCAATAAAATGATAGTGGAATAAAAATTAAGGTTAACTACAGTTTTAGTACCTGTGGTTAGCACTAAAATCAAATCGAGACCTCAATTTCAAAAACTTTGGGAAATGGTACTTGACGTTAACCCTAATTCATGACTTGATACTTCCATTAGAGTTTTATCATTAGTTTTAAAGGAATGCCATGTGAGATACTATTATATGCCAACACTTGTACCCTTAGGCCACATGGGTACGCCACGTAGGCATATCACAGGAGGTATCGATGCTTTGCATTTACATGTAAAAAAATAATAATTAAAAAAAAAAAACCAAATCCCCAATTTTTCTAATATCTAACCTCTAACCCCTCGATATTATCCATGTCTTGTTTGCCCCTTAGGTTTGTAAAATCACCATCACACATTTGGTTTCTTGACACACCGGTCGGTGACTGGTGATTTCTTCCGAAGAAATTGTTGTTTACCCAAAGTTCCGGCCGTTTCTAGTATGCCTTACGCCAAGGCTTTGTGCTAATTCGGAACCCTAAAGTGAAATCGCTGAAGTCGCAATCACCCGTGTTTGTACTACTCGAAGGTAAAAAATTGTGCTCAAACTCTCTTACTTTTTTGTGCATGGCATCTTTCACAGAGTATGAAGACTTATATAGTGTGTGGGTATTTATTTAAAAAAGAACTTTATACGCATGTTGCTATAAAATAGTACCAAGATATTCGTGGTTTGGGTTCAAAAATTTTGTTTGTTTTTGCGTTTTTATTGGCTTATGTAGGGCCCCTAAACCCAAAATCGTTGTTGGTTACTTTACTTTGTGGTCCCTAAAATATAATACATTATAGTCGTTGGTTTGTTGGGTGGATGGTACTGCACTCATGGTGGTTTGTCCACATGTATCATGGTTGTCATTACTGATGGCTCCAGTGGCCTATAAAGTAGAAAAGTTTTATACTTTGGCAATTAAAAATTAGCTAAGAAATCCTCCACTTAGGCCTAAGGTCAATGAGGAAAATAAAGTTTTATACATTGGAATAACCTAGGCATTGACAATGAACAACTATGGTTCACACTTAATGGGATTTTGGCCTAAAGTTTTATACATTGGCATAACATAGCCATTTGTTGCATTTATTTTTTAGGTTAGGCCAATGCATGGTCATTTATTTTTTAGGTAATGCCCAACCATTTGAGATGTTACTTTTTAGGCAAGGCCAATGCATGTTGATTTATTTTTTAGGTTAGGCCAATGCATGGTACACCAATTTGTTTTTTAGGTGATGCATTGCCTCATTTGTTTATATCTAATTGTGTCAATACATGATGCAGAAATGGCTACGCCGTTGATAGATTTATTAATTTGCTATAGGGGATCTATGTCTGAAAGGAGGTTGGAGTATGAAGGCAGAGATGTGTTGGATGTATGAGACATAGATGCAGACTGGCTTTGTTTCATGGACATTGAATTTCTAGTGCAAGACCATCTAGGATATAGAGACAATGGTACGATGTACTACAAGTTTGATGACGATGATTATGAAGGTATCCACTATCTTAGAAGCGATTAATACATAATTAAGATGTTGAATGAGTTGGTTAGTGGTGGAAGGTGTGAGTTGCATGTATATGTTGAGCATTTACCGGATGAACCTCAACCACTTGAAATTAAACATCCAACTTTGCTTCTACTAGAAGTGGCTACTAAGGTTGACATTGATGACATGATTTAAGAGATTCACAAGTGCTTGACTTTGTCGAGACAAAGGTTGGGGAAACATCAACTCAACCACCACCACCAGAACCTAAACATGGTACACAACCTGAACAGCAAGCACCATAATCTGAACCAGAACTTGAAATCCATCCTCCACCGCAACCTGAATAGCAAGCACCACAACCTCAGTAGCGCCAACAACAACTTGATGTGCAGGCTGATGGTCTCCCTCTTAATGACTTCGATCAAATAGACGATGATGAACCTGAAGTATGGAATGAGAGTTGTCTGTTCATATATCCTTACTAGATTGACATTTTCTTACTAACACCGATGTAATTAATTGTCTGTTCACAGCATGAAGGCTCAATTGCAGTTGAAGAAAATGACAATGTGCATACCATAGGCGCAAGAGTGGTTGTATGTTTTTACTCCGAATTTTTTATTTTAAAATTCTTTCATTCTCTACCACTTATTTCGCTTGCTATTTGTCATACTGAAATTGGTGTACTTTGTCATAACAGTGTGCTAGCAGCATGAACAATAACACTTGAATACCTCAGAACCATCAGCTAAACCAAGTAGGATTAGGATTAGGAGGTCGCAAATGGCAACAAAGGTGAGTGCTCGATATGATTTGATTTGAGAATGATGGTTGTTAGAAATGTTATGGTTGAAAGATTATTAACTTCTGTTTTGTGTGTATGGTGGTGTAGGTTGGAGTTACGCAGGAAGTGAAAAATGATAACATTGGATGTCAGCATGCAGCCACTCAATAGGAATGTGGCAGTCAAGACAATTAATGTGTTGAGTTTTTTGGTGGTAGAATAGATGTGACAACTTTTGGGACATGCATTATGTTAGATATATTTTGGATAACTAGTATAGCTATCAGTGACATCTATGTAGGGTTATGAAACAATCTGTTGTAGCTATATTTTGCTTAGGGCCTTTATTTTTGAATATGATAGTATTTAAGTATTGACCACTTGAACAGTTTAAACTAATGCAAAGGGTTTATAGCAATATGAAGTCATTTAAGTTTTGAGCATTTGAAGAGTGTTTACTATTTAAATAGTATGAAATATTGCAAAGGGTTTAACATAATATATGATGCCAATTAGGTTTTGACAATTTGAACACTTTTAAAATATTGTCTTTTATGAACATGCTTAAAAGTTAAAACAATACAATTTATAATGGCAATTAGGTTTTGACGATTTGTATAGTGTTGACAATTTGAACACTTTTGAAATATTGTCTTTTAATGAATATGCTTAAAAAAAACACAATATAGACACATAATGAATGACAAAGATTGGAATTTACATTTTGACCATTTGAACAGTGTTGACCATTTCACCATTTTACATCAATGCAAACACCTCACATAGACACACAATGACAAAAGGATGTCATTACACATTTCAAGTTAAAATTTTACAATATTCGAAGTATTCCATTACGTAAAAAAAAAAAGTTAGAAGTTTTACACTAAATGCAATACAAATAGCCAACAAGGACAATATACAAGCTAGTATTAACACTTTCTTTCTTAACCTATATTTTTCCTTTTCCTGCTCTAGGTGATGAACCCTTTCCATGTATATGTAACCTTCCTTCTGCAGTTGCTTAACCATTTTCATATATTTGACATTTTCATCCTCCATAATCTTAACACTTTCCATGAGTGCCTCATTTTCATTGTCCAATTTGTTAATTGTTTTCAACAGCACCAGTAACACCTTTTTTGCACTCTCAGAGTTGGAGGGTCCATCAAATGAAAAAAACGACAATCTGGAATTCTCTGCAACAAAGGGATTGCGGGTGGGAGGTGGAAATAGCAGGAAAAAAAATTATAATCCCAACAATAAGAATGTTTTTCCAACTTGATGCAACGGGATGACTTACTGTCAGTGGATCGCATTGGCCGCAGCCCCAAAAACGCCTTACAGGGTTCTCATCATTCTTTGAAGTCTTTAATAGAGTGGTTAAGCCACACTTACAAACCAAAGACGTCATACCACACCCAACCAAAGAAGAACCCAAATATGACCTCATTAAATGCCACTAGCACCCACAATTCATCACTTTCTTTTTCTTACAAAAAAAAAAAAAAAAATCATCCAGCAGAACATGCCTTCTCTTTGCCACGACCTTTTAACATTATTGTAAATTGGAGAATAAAAGTTCTAGCTCCAAAAGAAGCAAAGCTCCAGCTTGAAGAAGAAGATCTAGGGCTCAGTTTGTTTTGTAGGCAAACAAAACAGGGATAACATGGAGATGTTAGAGGTTAGGGATTAGAAAATTTACGGTTTTGGTTTTTTTTTTAATAATTATTTTTTTACAAGTTGTATGCAAAACATCGGTACCTCTTGTGATACACCTACGTGGTTTACCCATGTGGCCTACAGGGACATGTGTTTGCATATAATGGTATCTCACATGTCATTCCGTTAACACCACCAATGATGAAACTCTAACGGAAGTACCAAGTCGTAAATTAGATTGACGTCTTCCCAAATTTTTTGAAACTGAGGTCTCAATTTAATTTTGGTGCCAACCACAGGTACCAAAATTACAGTTAACCCTAAAAATTAAATTTTTAGAATTACCCATATATCTATATATATATATATATATAAAATTAGAGAAATAAAAATTAGGGACCTATTTGGAAACCTCACTTTTTTCATCGAACTCAATTCTTCTCAAAAGTCAACAATTTTTCCACTACTTAAATTTATTCAACTTAACTAAAAATAATATATAAAATTATATTTCTATTTAAAAAAATTGAATATATATATGGAGGGGTGAGCGAGGCACCCCTAGGGGTGGCTGGGCCACCCAGAAATATTTAGAGGTGGATCGGCCACCTCAAGCAATTTTCAGGAGTGGTTCGAAACCACCACAATATTCTCGTTTTTTTTTTAAAAAAAAAAAATTATTATTATTTTTAATTCTATTTTTTTTCAAATATATTTATATATTCAAACATTTTTCTTAAACCAGTAAAACCAAATCCTAATTTTTTTTTTCCTTCAATATCCATAAAATCATAAAAAAAAAATGGAATAAAATTCTACACTTAAACGTGCCCAGGTGTGGCTAAGCTGGCAAGCAAAGAAGTGGGCGAGGCGAGGGGACGAGGTATTATAGGGCAAAGGATTGGCGCCAGGTGGCTCTCACACAACTGTGACCTCATGTTCTTGGTTTTCTCATTAATTTCAGCTTGCCCTCCCTGTCTTCTGATATTCTTCCATCATCACAACTCCCTCAACCACGTGGGTTACCCAGCTATCTCTGAACGTAATGCACAGACCCCTATCTCTCTGATTGGATCGTTACCCAGTTGCATCACTGTTCATGACAAACCTCAGCAATCCTCTCAGCCATCCGATCTTAATCCCACGGCCCCTAATACCTTTGGTTTCACCGAGGAATATTTTATCAGCTACTCCACCTTTTGTCTTATATATTTATATGTGCAATTCTCTCTCCACATTCTGTACTTTTCTCCCAACCGTCGGATTAGTTATTTAGAAACTCATTAGCGGTTCAAGTGAGCCATAATAATAACTGAGAGTGTGAAAACAGCAGAACTCTCTGAGGGTACATTTATGTCACCGGCTTTTTTATCGGTTATCGGTAACAAGACATCGTCTTCAAGCAAAAGATCTGGCGGTCGACATTCAAAGCTGGCCCAGAGAGCTATATCCACAAGGTACAATCTGCAGGTGACGTAATCTCCAGTTGCCCGTACAGAGTTCTGCCCCAACAGAGCTCTTTTTCCAATCAGTGGCTCACACGTAGGAGTAACGGACTGCTCTATGCATGTTCTGATGTTCACCATCACTGGCGTGCGGTGTTTACGGTGGAGGACGTTTTGGTCTTTCCGCTCAAGACAAGACATGTTGTCGAAAAGACATTTTGGTGTTTATATAAAAATTTCTAAAGCTTTTTTTTTTTTCTCTCTTCTTTTCTGAATATTTTTACTTATACGTAAACATTGGGGAAAATTTAAAGGAATTTTCTAACGTGTGGAATCAAAGCATGATGTAGGGGGTTATAGTACAGTAATTTGACATGACTTATCTAAGGATAGATGTGGCTCAGAATTCAATCAGCTAAATAAATAAAAGGACAAATATGAAATTTGATGGAAAATTTCTATTAATGTGAATGCCAACCAAAGTCTTTTTTTTTTTTTTTTTAAAAAAAAATCATATACCCCAAACTATAATTGGGCACCCATTTATCAATGCTCTCTTAAATTTCATATGATGTAAATATATTTTAAAACTATCGAAATTTGTCGTTATTTCTCCACAAAATACTCTTAATAAAAATTAAAATTTAAAAAAAAAAAAATCGTTGAGAGCTCTAATGCTTTCTGTTCAATAGTTTTCTTAATTTGGTATTTAATAATCTAGGAGGGTACTTGCAATGCAAAAGTACATATATAGGTCGCGCCATGGAATCTCCTTGAAGAAAAAACCTACTCCAATTATGTATTTTTGTGTTGTGATTAGTATAGACTACGTACTTTTGTGAATTTTTGCATGATACTTACCTCAGTATTTTTTTATTTTTTATTTTTTGTAATTCTACCTAAGTAATTTTGACATCTTGAGCCATGTCCTTTTTCTTGCCAGTTCTCCTTCAAAATCTTGTAAATGTAATTTGCCTTGTACGTAATTTTGTTGTAGTAATGTTATAAGTTTTTTTTTTTTTTCTTTCACTCTTTAAAAATGATATAATTTTTAAAATTATTAAAATTTGTAATTAATTAAATAATTATTTTTAAAATCATCTCATTTTTAGATAACACTATAAAGACTTCTAAAATTACTTTTTCTATTGCGATAATATGTTTCTAGAAACTATTAGAAGGCCTAAAGGCTAGTCTCTCCATGGAGGGGCGGGTTCATAGCTCCTTGTGGCCCCTCATGACAACAATAAGATGGTTAAAAAAAAAAAAAAAACTTAAAAATACAATTTTTTTAATTATAAAATAAACTTTTAAAAATTAATTTTTTAAAAAAATTGGCCCCCTCACACTAAAAGTTCTGGTTCCACCCCAATCTTCATGTCCGTATTGTTAAGCTTATCACGGCCAACTCTACGGCATTAGAATTACATGCTACACGTGCATGTGCAAGGCTGAAGAGATGGGCACCTATCCATGACGTCCCTCAAGTTATCTTTGCAGTAACTTATCCTATAATATAGTTATTTAATTAAATAAGGAGAGTTATTTTTCAATTGTTATTTATTAGTTAATTGTTTCGTTTGTATATTTATCTTTTCATTGTATTGTTATTTAAGGACGTTCAATTATGAAAGATGAAATTATAAAATTATCTTTAAGCTTTGTGTTTGTAAAAGATTTAAGTTTTCTTGAATTTAAAAGATTTAAATTATTTCAAAATTTAAGGTCTAAGTTTGGAGAGATATTGATGTAATTTAAAGTTTGAGAGAGACATTGACAATCGGGTGATAATTTGAAAGGATAATGTGATTTTTTTTTTTTTTACCTAATAACATTGTTTCAAGTTGGTTTAATTTTATTTTCAATAATGGAATGAAATGTGTTTAATGTCATTCTCTTGTTCATCTCTTTTATAAATTCATCATTTAATTTATAAGACCCATATGTAGATCACACAAATTCAATAATGAATTTGTATATTTTTTATATGAAAATGATAAAATATACCGAATAACGAAAACAATAATTTCAAAATGAAATTCAAGCTTCTTTTTTATTTATTATTATTTTTTTAAGTATGAAATTCGAGCTTGGAATATGCTGCATCACTACATTGCGGTCATACTATGGATCGTACTTGTTTAATTGGAATATATTTTGATGGTAAAATCTTTTCTTAAAAACTATTTCGTCAATAAAATGGTAAATCTTATACTTTATTCATCTATATGGATTGACTATATCGAAAGAAAAAAAGAGTGTTATTCAAATTTTCCTTAATGATATATCTCCGCGGAAAATCATTTCTTAAAATTTAAATTACTTGTACGAACATGCATTTTTGTCCCAAAAAAAAAAAAAAATCAAAGTACAAATATGAACCGGAGGGGATCCCGAGCTTTATTCACAAATGTAAGGATAAAATTTGTTTGGGCTGGAAAAATTTATTTTAATTTTTAAATTTATTCTTTAAAAGTGACGTGGGTTGCTTAACGTATGATAAACAATTTTATTTTATTTTTAAAATTTTTAATTTTTTATATTAGTGTCGTGATTTGAAAAGCATATTTTGGGTGAACGGAATAAAGTCAAAAGGAATATATTCATAAATTTGCGAATTTGTTGTTATCGGAGGAAAACTGAGGGGTAATTAAAGGTTAGCCTCAGCAAGAGCATGAACGAAAATATCTTTTATGGGACCGCAGACAGTACACTATTTAAGAATTAAGAATGGTACTTTCCGTAATTAGACACGTTTATTGAGGGTTTTTCTTAAAACTACCAGTGGCTGCATTTATATCTCGCCAATAAAAAGGAGTGCGAAATTTCGGTTCAGGGGTCCCCCAGAGGAACACGAATTCAATACCTGAAGATTCACACGGCTAGGAGCCTAGCTTAGGACCGTTCTTGCCGTTAAAACTAACGGCAACTATGCATGAAAAGGGCAAACGCGCTTAGACGTTAAGGCTAACGGCTATTATTGCTTCGCAATTATTGTGCTCAAGCCTCAAGCTCCTCCTAGTGTCCACTCCTTAACTTCGCCGGACCACGCCCCGGAATCTCGACCCGGAAAACGAACCCAATTCGAGATAAACAGGCGGTTCTCGGAATTTAGATCTGAGCTATTAGATTTCGTTGCCCAGAGGTAAATATATTTGAACTTTTCTTTTCGGAGTTTTTCAACGAAAATGTATTTTTTTTTTCTTCTACTTTTTTGGTTTAAGATGGATAAAAGATCTACACAGGTTTAAAGTTTTTGATGATTATATTATGGTCTTGGTTATTATGGTTTAGCTTTCTGGTGTCATGGGGGCTTTGTTGAATTATGAGGCTTCTAGACTCAAATCTTACTTTAAAAGAAAAAAAAAAGTTGTTTGTCTCGGTTTTTGTCTAAATTATAGCTTCAACAGCTTTTTCATGGACAAGGTTTATCGCTAGCTGTTGTTTGAGCTTAGTCAAGTGGATCTGTAGCTTAGACTTGCAGCCTATATTTTTCAGATGGGTTTATTATTGTATTAAATAATCGTATTAGGGTTTCATCATCATCATAACACGTGAAAAATAACCCACAGTTCGTAGAGTTGTTGCGTCTCTTCCTACGTTTCGTAGTGATCTGATCTGATGATCTTTTCTTTCCTTTTCTTTTTCTTTCCTTTTTTTTTTTTCTCTTCTGCGTTTGGGTATCAATGTTGAAGAACACCGACAACGAAGGAATTTGCACTGTTGGTGAAAAAGTTTCGGAGCGGTTTGTGGGAACCTATGTCGCTTTGCTATGGAAGGGTATAGAGTAATTTGTTTTTGCGACAAAGTTAAAGTAACGAGAAAGAGGACGATCGAGCAGTGGGTAGTAAATAGAGGAACAAGAGAGGGTACTATGATTCGCTCTCCCTCTCTCTCTCTGTCTCTCTTGAAGAAGTTTTCGCGTCCACGCTTTCTCTCTCTCTCTCTTGTTTCGTCCTTCTTGCTATGTTGCATGAAATACTTGTGCATATTATGTTTATATGATCACGCCTTGCTGATTATTATTAATATTCTTGTAGTTTGAATTTGAGTTGATTATATGAAACAAAATGGTGTTGCAGGAAAGTGGTTATAGAATGCCGCAATCAGCTCATGTAGCTTAGTGGGTTCGCTCGATGGAGATGGGCAGTTTTAGGCCAGAGTTACATGTAGCACAACAAAGCCGCCGTGACAAGTTGAGAGGTCCGCAAACTTCAGGCGCCCCACCTCAGCATTTACAAGATTTCCCCGACCATTTCGAACACCCACGGCTAAACCCAGATCTCGTTCAAGTTCGGAACGTTAATAACGCCAATTTGCTTTACGACCCCGCCGCATATTCCGAGATGGTCCGTCAACAAATAGATAATCCTTCACCGTTTCCCAATTGGTCTCTACCAGTCTCATCATCCCCCATTGAGCCACAGAATTGTGGTAATTGGAAAGGCTCACAGTCACAGTCACAGTCACAGTCACAGCAAAGCTTTGATTGGGTGGTGAATTATGCAAGTGGTGAAAGTAATGTTTTCGGGGAAGTAAGTAACATATCTGCGTATCCACAATATCTGAAACCTGGTTACAATGGATTGAAAAATAATCAATCCGGTACTGAAGATAGAGTACAATTAAAGCATTTTACTACTTCTTCGCCACTTTACCAAAATAGCCTCCAGGATGCTTTCACTTCAGCTTCAATGGTTGATCATCAGCAGAATATGAGAGGTGGGAATAATAATAATCATAAACTTGCTCTACTTCCACCCTACGCAAATCAGCCGTCCGATGTGTTGTGTTTTGACAGCTGCCATCAATGGAGTGGTGGCGATCAATTGGGTGATTCTTCTAATCCGCAGGGTCTATCTCTATCACTCTCATCATCAAATCCAGCTCTCAAACTGCCCGTGGCTCAGTTTGGGTCAGAAGATTTACACTCAAAGACTACCAAGTCGTCTATAGTTAGTAAACTGCCCATAGTGGGGATTTCTGGTAACAGTACTACTTATAGAAACACAGGCCCTCTTGGCCCTTTCACAGGATATGCGACCATTTTGAAGGCTTCGAAGTTTCTGAAGCCAGCGCAGCTGCTATTGGATGAATTCTGCGGGATAAGCGGTTCAAAAGTGGTGAAAACATGTGAGGTGAATGAGAGGACGTCAGCAGAAGTTAGCACTACTTCAGGTGATGGTTTTAATGCGGCGGAAAGTAGTGAGGTGGTGGCGATTGGTAATAGTCCAGGTGGCTCCTCCTCCACCTTTTATACTAATTGTAATGAAATGAGTTGTGAGGGTGGAGTTGGAAGTAGCTCTTCTGAATCTTTTCGGCCCGAGTTCCAACAAAAGAAAGCAAAGCTCATATATATGCAGGAGGAGGTTGGTTAATTCGTTCTTCATTTTTTCTAATCATTAATTTTATTTTATTTTTATTTTTGATCTTTGTGCTTCTCTGCGATAACCAATTAAAATATTTTATGTGTATTCTGTGTGTGATGATGTTAGAATTACCATCTAATTAAGATATTTATTTTGTAAAGAAATAAAATATTAAAAACTGTTCTTGAGTGTGGATGATACAAGTGAGTCAAACTTAGAGTTGTAAGTTGTAACCCCATGTTTTATGGATCAGGATCTCCTACAATTTCAAAGAAAGTTATATTCTCAAATTACCGAATTTAGGCATTTTTAACATCGAAACGTTTGAAAAATGCTATCTATTAAAAAGTGGCATGTTATAGTTGAGAATTAAATATATTTTTATCAGGTTCTTATTCTTTATGATGTAAAAAAAAGATCTGAGTAAAAAACTGTTTTTTGGTTTTTTGAAGAAGCATCTCTGCAAAAGTGAAAGAAAAATCCTTTTGGGAGAGAAATTCTTTCTAGCTGCCTCAATAATATGCCACAATTAAAATAGGTGGCATTTTTCAAGGGTTTTGATGTAAAGAAATTGTATAAATTCTGTAATTTGAGAATGTACACTTTCTTTAAAATTGTAGAGGATCCCATATTTTGTAGGGTCAACAATGTCTATGACCAATCAATTATTTGAAGTTTGGTTTCAGAGCCTTTTTAAGGCCTCGCATCTCCCAGTCTTGATTCTGTATGTTACTTAAAAAGAAAAATAAAAAAGCATACAGATGATTCTTTATGTTGCCAAAGTTTATGTTCACTAAATTCAAAAAAAAAAGAAAAAAGAAAATTTCTTCAACCAAACTCGAGGTGACTTTCCAAAATCCTATTAATAAAAGGAAATGCAAGGTATAAAAAAAACATTCATAGAGAAGCTGGTTATGTTCTTTTGGTATAGTTCTCAGGTCAAAAGAATCTACCTTTACATTTAAAGAACAATGATTGGAAAAGTTAAATCATTCTTTTTGGGGATTGGGGAAAGGGGGTTGGTTTCAAAAGTGAATGTTTCCCTATTCTCTTTAATTTGTGCAAGCTTGATTGTTAGGTCTCATCTGCATAGGAAAATGTCACAGGATTGTTTATAGCCTGCTTGTTTGTTTTTGACATGGGGTTGCACAATATGTGACCAAGTCCATCACTCAAATCACATGGAAGTAATCCGCTAGAAATTGAGTGAACAAATTAATTAAAATTAATCTAGGGCACAAGTAATTAACAAAGGATAGACTAATGCAAATCAGTTTTGCAAGATGCATAAGAAATTATAAGTTGCCAATATAAGATTGGCCATCTGAACAACTTAAACCTAGAAAAACATATGAACTGCAAATTAAACGGCTACGATTGACACTGAGTATGATCTTTTCTTTTAAAGCTTCTTTTATTTCTGTGATTTTTTTTTTTTTTTTTTAATTTTAAAATTTGATGTTTCTTAGCATGGTATCTAGTTTGTTTTAGTTTTGGTATACTTTCTAATGCTACTATATATTTGATTATGAATGCTACTATATATTTCCTTATTTCTGTTATGCACTAGACTATATTGTGGTTTAACTACTAAAAAATTGATTCATCTTTGTAAATTAATGGAATTGAGGTTGGAGATGATTTTATTTTCTTTAACGTTATGTTTGGTACGTGGAATGACTATTCCATTAAAAAAAAGAATAGTTTTCATTAAAATAAAAGGTAGTAGAATGAAATAGCCTTGAAATAGTCATTCTCATTATCCATGAGAAAATGCCTATTCATTAAATTGAGGAATATATATTCCTCAATTTATATATTTCTTAATTTAAGGAATATGCATTCTCTTATAGACAATGAGAATAACTATTTCAAGTGTTTGAGCTTTATCATTTACTATAACATTAAGGCTATTTTATTTAAACTTTCTTCAATTCTTAATGAAAGCTATTTATTTTTTCTAATGGAATAGCCATTCTATGTATCAAACATACCCTAAATGTTTGGACGAGTTGTTCAGATTCCTCCGGGTTGGTTTTGGCGCCCAATGTAAACATATTAAGCACACCAATTTGTATGAAAAAATATATATAATCCTAGCAGGAGCTAGCATGCTCACCCTTTGCACTACACTCCATATCACTATCTTATTTCTTCCTTGATCTCATAGGGTAACAGTTCCAAGATGAGTCATAACAAGTTTACTCTGCCTATTTCATAAATAATTTTAAATAAGATGAAATGATAGTTCTTCTGTATGGTCTGGGGATGTGCTATACATATATTGGATATTCAGAAGGATTAGTCACAATTAAAGCTTCCCGTACCCACAAATATTGTCTAGATTGATAGAATGGTTTTATATGTAACTTGCATCTTTTGTCATGATGGAGTATCATAATTCCCTCTTCTCCAATCTTTTACATCCTCATTAGGGAAACTTGTTTTCTGTGCAATACTCGAGTCACATAGCATGATCACAAAGTTTGCCATGATGCCATTTATCAAGATATTGGGATACATTAGCTGCATCTGTGTACTCTAAAAAGGCTTTAGTTATAGCTGGGGCTTTCCATATCCATTTATATGGCTTAGATGAACTTCACACACTTAATATGGAATCCTACACACGCCCATGCGATGTCCTTTCACACAATTCTTGGTTTCTATGCTGATAAAGTACTGTAGCTCCCATCCATGGCACATGCTTGATGAATTATCTAATTCCTCAAATTAGATTTGATGAATTCATCTAGTCCACTTTGCCAAGGCCTGGAAGTCTTATTGCACTTATTTTTCAACTTTCTTGCTGTCATGTACAAATGAAGATGGAATCAAGTCTTTTTATCAATTGTTGGGTTGTTTTTCAAATTTAAATTTCTATGTCAATTTACTGGTTAATTGTGACTTTTGATGAGACATATGATGGGACATATGATGGGGCGATGGTCTGATGCTCACTCTTCTAGAAAGTCTACAGCCTAATATCTACCGAGAAATTTCACCAGTCAATTGTGACCATTTTTTTATTTTGTTTTTTTTCTGAATTTAGTACACAACTGTCAGTGATCTACCTTTTCACTCTTGAGAGAGTCTCCATTGTAAAATCTTCTTGCAAACATCTGGAGGCACAGCAACCATTCTTTGTTCCATGTTTGCTATAAATAAAATGAATTATAGTGATTTCCCGTTTGAAGTGCAAAGATTGTTTTAGTGGGAGAGAAATGGTATTGAGGAGCCATTCTTTTTATGCATACATATATTAATAGGACCATTCTAATTAGATTTTCAATAAACAGTGCACACCACTTCTCTGACAGTCACTTTATTAAAGTCCGAGAGGCCCAATGAGTAGTTTGTCTTGCAATATTGTCCAGTGGCCTTATTATAGTGTGAAACAGACAGCCTATGTTACTATTGATTTTCCACATTATAGTTTGAGTAGACGCCATTGTTCAACTTTTGTTTCTCCTCAAGTGCTCAAAGAAAATATCTTCCTACTATCCATTATTATCTTACCTGGAAACTTGACTTCTGTTCTATTGGATAATGTGTTGTTTACTTTTGAAAGGTTTGCAGAAGGTATAAGCAATATCATGGGCAAATGCAGATGGTGGTTTCATCCTTTGAATCAGTGGCAGGTCTAAGCTGTGCGACCCCTTACATTTCCTTGGCTCTCAAATCGGTCTCTCGGCATTTTCGGTGCCTGAAGAACGCCATCTCAGATCAGCTTAAGCATATAGGAAAAGCCTTAGGGGAGGATTTTTCATCGCCTACTACTGGTACAAGCACTAGTAAAGGTGATGCAAATATGCTGAGGCTAAAGCACTTGGACCAGAGCTTGCAAAGGCAAAGATATGGTGGTGGGGGCAATGTGGGTTTCCTTGACACCCAACAACACGTCTGGAGGCCCCAGAGAGGCCTACCTGAACGTTCCGTCTCTATTCTTAGAGCTTGGCTATTTGAGCATTTTCTTCACCCGTAGGCCCCTTCTCTCTCTCTCTCTCCCCCTCAAATTTGTAATAACACCTGAATTTTGTTTTTTTCTCTTTTCAATCCTGTTTTAGGTACCCCACGGACACAGATAAGCACATGTTAGCCACTCAAACGGGTCTATCTCGAAACCAGGTAAGGTCTTGTTTATTAAATAATATATGTATGTCGAAGGATCTCATACTTACTACTATGCGGTGGTGTGAAGGTCAGTCTATTGTGCATAACTAATCTTCTTACCGAAAGAAAACATATTGCAATGGACAATTGATTATAAAGTGGAATAAATAAAATAGACAAAGAATTATGTGGATCAGTCTACAACCAACGTCGATAGGATAAAATTCAAAATGTTACATTTTACTCTTGTTTCTTTAGTGATGTTTACAATATAAGAGAACTCAAAATGAGCTCTTTAAACTTGGTTTTCTCTAAATTTTTAAAAGAAACATACAAAAATTACCATTTAACAAATTCTATATCAAATGTTAAATTTAACATAACATTTGTCAAAAACTCACTTTAAATCTAAAGAGTCAAAAAGTGCATTTTAAAATTTTTTGAATGTTCTTTTTGTCTCATGCTTTTTCTTATTTCATCTCAACCAAAATAGATTTTTAATGCAAAGAGACTAAAAGTTGGTTTCATCAATAAAATATAATATTTAGTTAAAATAGAGAAATATTTAAAGAGTTCGATATTTAGTGGTTTGGAAAAGTGGCTAGCTAAATCAACTAAAGTAGCTTTTTAGATTTAAATTTAGAAAAATTTTAAAAAGTTTATTGTAAATGCTCTACCAGGCTCCTATTTATAGGAGAATTAGAGTGAAAAAAAAAAAAAACCAAATAATCTTCGATTGTAGATAGTTGATAGACTTCAACTGCTACTTGTAGTTAGGTGAATATACTTAACACTTACCACAATGATATTGTTGACTGATAAATACAGGTGTCAAACTGGTTCATAAACGCCCGGGTGCGTGTGTGGAAGCCAATGGTTGAAGAAATACACATGCTGGAAACCAAAGGCGTGGCAGTAGGCAACAAGAATGAGGGAAGCTCCGCTGCTGAAGGTGGCGGCAGCCAAGTCTCCAACAGTCTAAGCATAAACAAGCGATTGGAATGCTCCTCAGAAGAGTGGAATCAAGAGAAGCGTTCGAGAATGGATTGTGAAATAGCAAGAAGCATGGATGGGTCGTTGATGGGTTTCTTGCCATACCAGCCAAGTGGAGCTGTGTCCCTTACATTGGGTCTCAGGCATGGTGCAGAAAATGTACAGCATCAGCAACAGCAGTTGCAGCAACAGGAGGATCAGCTTAGGCAGCAATTTGGAGGCCGGATGATTCATGATTTTGTTGGGTGATTTATATTATTATTATTACTAATTAAGCTTGTGAATGAGGCAAGGAGTAGCTCCATTTATGATGCACTGGCCAGGGAGATTGTTTAGCAACAAATAGATGGGTTTCACAAACAGATTATTTCCTAAGGAAGGCATCCATTGTCACAAGAATCCTGCATAGAGATGCGTGATGGTGAGACCATTCATCTTTTAGTGGCTTCATTCACCTGATGTCATATTTGTAATCTTTAACATCATTCTATTTTCCACCGTCCACTAGTACCTTATCACACCCATTATTGCTATTCTTGTGATGGCTTTTAAAAATTATTATTAGATTAAAATTCGATAGTTAATACAAGGCTGTTTTTCTATTATTTTGTTTGATCACATGAGAAAATGTAAAGGTAAATTATTTAATAAATTATTTTCAAATTAAAAAAATATAAATTTCAAAATCTATCACCCTAATAGTCAAGTAAATTTATCAAAATAAATCAAATTGTTAACTTTTCAATAAATTCGATGACATATTAAGGAAATTGAAAAAAAAAAGAAAAAAAGAAAAAGAAAAAAAGAAAAAAACTTCATTTGCTTCTTAAGCTGAACAATATTTTGATCATTGAACGAATGAAATATTAGACATATAATGAGATAGACTAGCTGTAAATAAATAATAATCCCTCGCATGTGTAGAAGTTAGTTGCAAGGAAGTGGCAAACATTCCCCTTTTTCCCATATATTTCGACATGAAACATGTGATAAATTGGATTTTGTATGGCAAATAAGTAGAGAAGAAAAGAAGAAAATATGTTAATCATGGGAGACACTAAGATTTATATGGTTCGTCTACCAAAAGCTTATCATGTCCCAAATCTCAATCGGTATAGTAACCTCAGAAAATACAACATTGCTTAACAATTAACACCTACATTCTATAAAAAAAAAAAAAACACCTACATTTAAAGAAAGTATTTGCCAACCTAAATGGAGCAATTAACATCGTGAAGTACTGAATGAACCAAACAAAACTAACACATTACACTATAAACCGAAGAATAATTATTTATGTCAATTCATATGTTTACCTTTTATCTATCAAAAGTAATATGACTTATTAAATCACCATTGAATTTATGATGGATAATTATTAATTTTTGATCTCATGGTAATTTGAAAAGTCACATACCTTTTGATGGACACAAAGTAAACATGGGGTTGACATGCATTATTATTCATAACAGAAAGTCAACTCGTCTCCACGTTTACATTCTCTAAATAAAAGTGACGATAACGTCATTATAACTTATCCTCAAAACTTAAGCATGATCATAATATAATAGGAAAAGTATATTTTATTTGTACAATTCAATAATATTCACAACATATGTAATACCCCGCCTTGAGGATATATATAAGTTTTGAGAATTTATTAAAAGTATTTTACATATTTGGCCATAAAAAATTTAAAATGTTTGAGGGTAAATGTCATTTGGAAGCTTAGACTACTCAACCATGAAATAGTTTTATTTTTCAAAATCTAAAAGAGTTGGAAAATGATTTTTGTTGAATTTTTGGCCATTTATGAAAATTATGGAAAAATGTTTAATAAATTTTTAATTGTAACATTGAATGGTAAGCGGCGCCTAGTAGTGGGCAGCCAGCCCAAACATTCGTTCATGTGGAGTAACGATTTTTTATTTTTTTATTTTTAAATGGGATATCGGATTTTCATTAACTCAACAACGAACTTTGCTCAGCAAGTACAACGCTTGTAATAAAACCAGGATAGGAATCCCGCCATACAAAATTAAGAGATTGAGTAAGAGCAGCTTTTGCTAAAAGATGAGCACTTTCATTAGTTTCCCTCCAAGTAACGATTTGAACATTACTTCATAGGACCATTAAGTGAATTGTTATGCACTAATTGTTGTTACAAAAATGCTAGTCTCACTTGGGGTGTGTTTATGAGCTTGAAAAAGCCTTATATCAAGGAGAGACTTTGATAGTGTGACGCTCTAGTAAAATTAATTAGCTGGTAATTAATTATATGGTTCGTCTATTAGCCTTAATCCACAAAGAATAAAACTTAGGATATCACTCCCTCCGAAGAGAGTCTGCAGAAAATCGGCTTTGATATCATATAGTAACGCCTCCAAAATTAAATAATTATATTTACTTAACTTGGAGTGTTACTCCTAGTATTTTCACACCAATTAACTGGTAACTAGTTGAATTTACTACGCTACGCTAATTATTAGAGTATTCATTAGTAGAAAACAAAAGTAATTGTTCTGAGACAACTAATGTAATATCCTGGTCTTAACTATAGTTAAGAGATGGACTATTCTGGATCTTTGGATTAGTTTTAATTAAGTTTGGAAGGTTTTTGGGGTAGTATCTGGGGCCTAGAAGGATCCTCCACAAAAGAAGAACGATCTTACGCCTTAGAGGATCAATCTTGAGGGGTCAGAAACTCTAAGGATTGATGCTCTTATGTCAGAATGCGATTTTAGGTTTTCTAAAGCCCTAGTGCGGCCATAACGTCTATATATCCTTAACCTTCAGTAACTTTTGTTGTACAAATTCCAAGGTATCGAAAGGTTGTTGGAGTGCCGTGGTGGCGAAATGAGTTTTGTTTCTTCAATTTGGGTTTGTTTTTGGGAGTTTCTAAGCCTCACAAGTTTAGTAGGGTGATTAGTTTCACCATTCCTTGTTGTTTGATTTCTTTTCACCATAGGTCAGTGGTTAGGCGTGTGTGTGTTCTTGAGTATTTGTTCATGTTCTTATATTCTTTATGTTATTCGAGTCGATTATAGACCATAATGATAGTGTATGTGATTAGTTATGATCATTTTAGACCATAGAGTTTGGTTAGATTGAACCCTAAATTATTCTAGAGACCTCAGGAGTTGTTTTAGGGTTAGTTCGAGTCATTTTGAGGTTTGGGAGTGTTTTGGGCGTATCGGGAGATGTGTTTGCTAGTCCATGATCGATCTTCTTCAGATCAGGATTGAACCTACATAGCCCAGGATCGATCCTCCCCTACCAGGATTGACGCTACGCCTGCCAGGATTGATCCTCCCTCAGTAGGATCGATCCTAGCCCCTCCAAGATTGATCCTACACCTTTCCAAAACCCCGTTTTGTTAGGTTTTAGGTTATAGGTCAGTGTCTTTGGTCTGGAAGAGTTATCTAACATTAGGGTTTTTGCAGAGGACAATTTTGGTGAGTTTAAGGTCGGTATTGACGACTATTTCTACGACTTAGGTGAGTGAATCTCACATGGATAATGTTATGTGATTGGTATTGTTTTGACATACTACTTTGATATGGATGAGAAAACATGCATGACTTTTATTGCATGAACTATATTTTATGAACATGTGAACTTGTTTATTTGTGCATATGATATAACTGTGATTATGAGATGGATTGAAGTTCGTGTAAGTATTTTTTGTCATGCATGCATGTAAAATACAGTAAAGATAAATACATTTAGTAGACATGACCTGGTGCCATAGGTTACTATAACGCCCCAAAAATTTACTAAATAAATTTATACAAAAATACTGACTTATTTTAAAATTTTCGAACGCATCCCACAAACTCATTTGCTTTTGTAACTAAGTCTCAAGGGATCTAACTGTAATTCGCTAGAATTAGTTAATAAATAATTAATCTCGAAATTAAAACATAAATATTCATGTCAACTATCAGGGAGTTAACTAGATAAGACTACATTAAACATTATCAGAGTGAAAGAAATGCAAAATTGAAAGTTCCAGAAGGCAGGAAGAGAGATGGTGAGTTATCAGCATTATATAATATAGTGATCTGATTACTACACAAAACTTTATACATCTCTAAGCATAACTACTACAAAATCTCTCTAACAAATAACCTTACAAAATAGAAAGGGAAAACAGATCTATGACTCCAAGAAGACCTTGCTCGTCCTCGAACTAGAAGAACAACTCTAGCCTGCTAACTCTGCCGAAAGCCTACTAACACTAGAGGACAAATAAATGTCTAACATGTG